>JBBBDQ010000701.1:1010000-1050000 GCA_037127315.1 Ascarosepion bandense | reverse complement strand
TGTAAATTACGATCGTTCCGTTTATGATTTTTTTCTTTCTTATGGTCGCTAAGTTAGTTTTTTGTTTGTTTTTGTAACAGAATATTTTTGCTCTAAAAGAATAAACTCAGTACATCATCTGAAGCGTTTATAAACTATAGTTTATTTCGAGGGGTAAGTTTTGTTACCCATGTCTTCAGACGGCAGAATACATTATGCCTACATAATACATTATGCATTCTGCTGCGTGAAGAAATGGGTAACAAAAACTTACCCCTATAGCGGCTGTTTGGGGCCGCGACAAGTCGACCCTTTTTATTTGAGAATCCATCACCTAAGGATATTATTATTTATTTACTAAATTGGCCACTTTACTTATTTAAAATTTAATTAATAAAGTAGAATTTTACTATGCATCCTTTTGAGAAAAAAAAAGTAGAGGGTAAAATGACGTCAAATAATTCAGAAAATGCACTTTTTTAAGATTTGAATTTATAATTCTTAAAATAATGTTTTTTTGTATTTTATTTTACAACGTTATGTCAATATCTTTATTTTAAATAAGAAAAAATAAACTTAAAGTTTTAAATCCTTATTTTTAAAAGGATTATGCTTTATGGATTTCTAAAGATTTATCGAATTTTAAAATTAAATTGTGTTGTGAGTATTTATTTGTTCATTTTTTTCCTAATATAAATTTTATTTTTAAATTTGCAATATTTCTTGAAAATTTTAATTTGTAATTGAATTTGTATATTTATTTTTTAAATCGTTTTTTTTTTCTCAATAATTGTATTTTTTTCAATTTGTCTTTTAAAATGTTGCATTTTTTTTAATTATTAAATGAAATGTTGAATGATATTTTTTATCTCGAATATATAATTTGAAACCGACTTTTAAAAAATAACCTTCTTTGAACGGGTGAAGAGGCTCATCCCTTGTTTCCTGTTTAGAATGTGGTTTCCGGCTTTCTCTTTTCAAATCTTTTATTTTATTTTATTTTTTTTTCAATTGGAGTAGATAGACTAAACTATCGCCCGGTTCACACTTCACCCACGTCTTGCTCGGGGTGATATGATTAAAAAAAAATAATAACCGCTTTAGATGATGTATTGAAAGTTTTCCTTTATGTATATCACATTACTCTGGATAATATCCATTGAGCTCTCTATATAGATCTATCTCTATATAGATCTATCTCTATATAGATCTATCTCTTTAATATTTTATGTTAAATAGATCTTTTTGGATTATCATCTGCGTTTACGGACCTGGCATTATATATATATAGTTCTTTCGGTGACTAGCGTGTGTATACATTGCTTATATACAACACGTCAAAATTTCCCTTCTCTGATTCTATGGCTTAGTAGGTACTCCGACTGACACTAAATCTGCCGAGTTTCGATTCCGGCCAGAAATGATTAATTTATATTAATTCAGATCCAACAGATTTTGTAAATTTAAACGTTATTTTTAGTGGATACCCGGATTTCATTTAACATTTTAACATAAAAAAAATTCATGAAACTCTTGAAATGGATAAAAATCACACACTGCTTCGATATGGGTGTCCAGTCATAACGGCCATTTACTCATTAACAGTGAGAATAAGGCCAGTCTGTTCAAACCCTCTGTCATGATGCACAACCATAGACGGCGTTTGGTTATATTTGTTAACCAAGTTTTATTTACAAGACGTGGGTCAATGGTTTTCAGGCACCATCCCTAATACATTTAGATAACATTCCTGTTAAATCGACTATGATCCGATTCGAACTCAAGTTTCATTGTCGAAAAGTGAAGGTTTTAGCTACTCGGTCACGTCCCAATCGTATTCTTTCGAAAAACATTTACAAGGTTTGGTTACCGCATATACTCAAGAATACGAGTTCTTTATGGCCATTTAAAAGAAACGTTTGGCATTACACACGGATAATTTATTTGAAGAGGTTACAAATTCATGTATTTTCGGTGACTGATTTTCACCATTCACAAGTAAATGTTTACTGGTTAAAACTCATGCAAAAATCAGGGGTCGTTCTATATATGAAGTCGGTTTATACACAAGTATATACGGTTTTTATTTTGAAAAGTGGATTGGGTAGAGAACTTTTCAGACTTTATTTTTCATCTGCCGTGTCTCTTCAGGACGTAGGCGATCTTGGATTTCTATCATCGCGCTTAATATTTTTCCTCTTGACATCTCTCCGAAATCCCGCTCTGCCATCCATTTGCTCAAGCCTATCTCGCGCTGCTTCTCCCTGTTTCTTTCCTTTTATCCATCCTGTGAGTATTAGATTCTCCAGGCCCTCTTTTCTCGCTACGTTTCCCAGGAACCTCAGCTGTCTTTTCCTGATGTTATGTTTTCTTGTTTGCATTCTCTCCAACACCTCATCGTTGCTCACGTCATCAGTCCATGGTATCTTCCACATCCTTCTGTAGAACCACATTTCTGCTGCCTCAAGCCTATCTTTCATCCTTCAGTCTAACATGCACTGTGATACAGGCGGGACTTTGCATTGTAGTAGAGCAATAATCAAGAATACAGTACCGAAAACGTTACACTGGCCTTCCAAATACTACAGCCAATCAAATTTCGTACGCTTAAGACTTATCGAGAAAGTCTATAAAATCAATAACAATGAAAACTTAATTAGCAAATTATGTTCAAATATACTAAAGAATAAATTCATGTGTATCGATATTCATTTTGGGTAATAGAGACAGATTTTCGCTTCAGATTTCTTTCAAAGATTTATTAATGTAATTTAAAAGTTTCCTGCAATTTTGACATTCTTTTATTCATATAAAATTTTCACTGAAACAGACGTTAAGCGCCTGATAACTTTATCGCGCCATCTGTCTTCAAATTCTTTTCTTTTTTTCTCATTAAACAGCGTTTCCTCACTCAAAATCAATAGGGAATTGTACATAATTTATCTGGGATAATCTAATTTCTTATTAAATTGAACAGCTTTTTTAATGAAATATTACTTCATTTATGCTAAGAAGTTTCCAATAATCTTATAATTATTTACACTATGTACATTATATTCAGACCTTACCTAGTTGTCATCACAACATTTCGGCTGTTGTGCCATCGGCATTCCTGTAGTGTCTATTCAGAACTACCCCCTCTATTTAATCTCCGGATAGATTGTCCTCTTGGGATATTGTCTAGTTCTTATTTTTTAAGTATTATTTTTATTTAATACTGTTCAGTTATTACTCACCCGTTATTGTTCTTCGTGCAAGTAACACTGACCAACCCAGAATTTGAACTCACAATCATTCGCAAATTAATACATTATTCACTAGGCTACAGTCACGTAGAACAATTGGATTTAAACTTAACCTGCCTGCTACGGTTGAAGATTTACTGTTATTTGTCTTTCTTTATTAGTGGCTCTCAAATAGTATTTATTTGTATGCTAAGCCTACTAAGAAGGTCCTCATAGCCTAGCGTTTTTTGTTTTTAATCATATCACCCCAAGCAAGGCGGTGACGCCACTGATGCGCAGGGGGCTACGTAAGAGTGAAAAGATTGGAAAAGAGAAAGCTGGAAACCATATCCTAAACAGGGAACAAGGGATGAGCTTCTTCATCTGTTCAATAGACATGGGTGGAGTGTGAACCGGGCGATAGATAGATCTATCTACTCCAATTGAAAAACAAACAACAAAGTGAAAAGATTGGAAAAGAGAAAACCGGAAACCACATCCTAAACAGGGAACAAGGGATGAGCCTCTTCACCTGTTCAATAGACATGGGTGGAGTGTGAACCGGGCGATAGTTTAGTCTATCTACTCCAATTGAAAAACAAACAACAAAGTGAAAAGATTGGAAAAGAGAAAACCGGAAACCACATCCTAAACAGGGAACAAGGGATGAGCCTCTTCACCTGTTCAATAGACATGGGTGGAGTGTGAACCGGACCATAGATTAGTTTTAAAGCTTTCATTACACCCGAGCAACAGAGAGGAAAAAAGAAAACAAATCAACTATTAATTTCGCTTACCTTTTGTATGCCAAGTGCAGAATGCAGTCTGAATCCCGAATTGATAAATTGGAAAAATTAATCAATACTAATTTCAGAATGTTTTGATTCTTTGTGATTGTCTTTTAAAATTAATTTAATTACTTACCGATTTCTTTGATATTTTCAACATAATTTTTTAAGAAAAACAAATCTAAAAAATATTTCTAAAATAATTTCCTTACTTAATATCTTTCATCTTTTCTGACTTATGGCCGGGTCTAAACTGATTCTTACATATAGGTCGAATCAGTACGTTTACTTGACAAGACCTGATATATCTTCTGTATACGTCGATCTGAGTTTTTCGTGGTAGACGATTCTGTGGTGCCGGTAAAGTAAGTGGCCATAAAGTCAGTTAGTTAAGTGCCATACGCGAAACACGTTTGGGCGATCATGTCTCGAAAGAGACATGACTGACTGGACAGAAGATTATCCCGCAGTAGGTTGCCATTGCTTTCTGTGGTAGACTAGCTGGCTAGTATTTAGTGGGGGATCAGTTTATTACTTCATAACAATAGAAAACATACCCCCCACTTTATGCCCAGTAGAAGTTTTAATTGTTTTCAACTATTATATTCAGTCAGACAGTTAAGTGCCATACGCGAAACACGTTTGGGCAATCATGTCTCGAAAGAGACATGACTGACTGGGCAGAAGATTATCCCGCAGTAGGTTGCCATTGCTTTCTGCGGTAGACTGGTTGCCAGCCAAGGCTATAGAATCCAATCTGTCCTGCTATTTAACTCATAGCTGGAGGGAAGAGACGGATTAATACCTTTCCCAATGGTATTTGTGCGTAAGTGAATGCAATGGATTCAGCTGGAATTCGAACTCGGCCATAAAGTAAGTGACATGAAAATACCTGAATCAAAGCGATATTCTTTGATTCTGATATTATTATGTGGCCCAGTTTGAATGTGCTCTACCTCAGCAGAGAAGCAAGAAGCAGCAGGGCAATAGTTATATTGTTTGGAAAGGACAGGAGAGAGTACAGAGGTACATTTCTTAAGAACAATGACTGGAATACCGTTGCATCCACGTGTTTTATGAGGGTCAATATAATGTCAACCAATGCTAGAAACTAGAGAGGGTCTTATGTATATATCACTCAGTTGGGCCTCAGTTCTAGGAGGAAAGTCGAGTGTGGGTACCCTAGATGAGTCAAGTGTGAAGTTGTAAGAGAAGTACTCGGCCTTGTCCACTGTGGATGTGAGAATCTCAAAATTATCGAGTAGTGGAGAGATTCAAGATTTGATGTTGTTCAGCACACTTTTGCAGAGTGACCAGTAGTCCTTAGTCAAACTTGCGGGATGCTATACACTGTTTCAATCTATTAGCATCAGCTTAGCATCATTTAGGACTCGCTTGCATTATTTGTGAGCAGAGACGAAAAGGCGCCTGTTATGGCCAGACGTGTCACTCCAGTAAAGCCGAAAGAACTGGTTCCTGTGGGCAACGGCGGCCGACAAAGCAGAAAAAAACAAAGGAAAGAATGAGGCTGAATACAGAGCTTCCTAAAAGATATTAAAGCATCAATGCCAGATTTCACCCAGGAGGAGACCTCAAATACAGAGTTCTCAAAAGGATCACTAAAAGCTTTCTTCCAAGGGGTATCACGCAGGAAGTCGCGAAACGCGTCCCAGTTTGCTTTTGGATAGCAGTAAGTCTGCTAGTAGGAGGTTTCTGTAGGAGATATAAAAAAAACCTTAAGAGCTATAAAAGACAGAAAATTATAGAGAGCCATTACTGCCTGTATCCTGAAGAGGCACGATACATAAAAAATAAGCTTGTGTAAATATGTAGCAGAACAGCGTTTACGAGGTTAACTAAATCTTAAGCAATTTCACTACTGAAACCAGGTTTTAACGCATGTGTTAGTCACCTCAGATGTCCGAAAATTAATAGTTTCCTGATGCCTGCCTTGAATTACCACTTTTATAACACACACAGAATCAATAGAGTAGGAACAAAAGAAATAAATTGCCAACTAAGAATTTAGGGATAATTACATACAGCAAATAAGAGCTAACAAAACCAATAGCAAATAAAATGGCTAAATATGATTAATAAAAATTTTGAATAAATAAAATTAATCAAAATAAAAATTAATAAAAAGGTTAAAATAAAAAATAATGTAAAATTTTACAAATTGCAAGAAACGGTATTCAAGAATTGCATCAATTTTATTTACGTTAAAATGACTTAAAATGCCTTTCAGTTTATTAGACCTGAGAATTGGAAAATAAGAAATTATTTAAATAAACTCAGAACTATTTCTTACGAATGAAATTTAACTTGGGTAAAATCCTGACTTGCTAATTTTAAAAAGTCAGAAAACAAAAAGACCTTGTAATCGAACATCAGATTAAATTAAGAAAACATTGTATAAAATACATTTCAGAAAATTTAATGGAAAAATAGGCCAACATCCTGTAGAGCTACACCTCGAAACTAATGAACGATGAAAATTTTCGTAATCATGAAACGAACTTGACATAATGATGTAATAATAAATTTCAACTGTATCAACTTTTTTGTATGAAGAGATGATTTCTACATTTGTATTGGGTAGAAAATATCAATGACGGACATCCGAATAAGAAAGCTCTTTTTTCATTCACTTATATATTCTTTTATATTTGGAGAGAAAGTTGAACGTTCACTATACGTTTTCCCATTGGTCAGAAAATATAGGAGTCAAGATTCAAATTTAATCGTACCAAGATCCTCTTATTGAAATTAAAAATTTATTCACCTAAAATTGTCATATTGCAAACATTTTTTACTGGAATTTTGTTTAAAAAAAAAGCACTTTCGCTTATAAAGAAGTCCATATGCGATAATATTGTTTGCTTTACTCAATTTTGTGAATTTCCAAATACTTTTTTTTGCCTGAGAGTTCGCAAAATCTTTTACTCGGTGAGTCCGCAAAGAACACTCCCTCACAATTTTTAACTCGGAGTTCGCAACATAATGATTGACAAATAGATTATCAATCCTTCGTGGATTATTTAAAACTGAAATGTATTTTGGATGCTTTGCGAGTATTCATAATGTGAATATTGCATTAACAATATTTGTTATAATTTTCTACGTCTTACTATTTAATCCATTGCGAGGAGAGGGGAGATAAGTTTATACCTTTCCCAACGCTATTTGCGCATAAGTGAAAATAATGAACCTGGCAGGATTTCGTACTCGTCTCTTTGATTTCTCATTCTCAAGTCGTTATCTATATTCCACCAGTATATAAGAGTTCGCAAAAAGAAAAAAGAAAACGTCTAACAAATTTTACAAAAGGCTCCAAATTTTTCACCTTCCGTCGTTTCTATGTTTCAGTAGATTAAATCCGATTTATCTTGTATATTACTGATTTTTTTTAAATCGACGGCCATTAAAAATCCATTAACAACAACAACAAAAAAACACAGTAAATTGTCATTTGCACAACTTTGTTTATATTTATTTAAATTAGACGATAATGTAATAAATCAGTTTCCATTAAATATTTGATTAAGTGTAGGTTAATTTTTTTACCTTGTTTCTTCCAAATTAGATAAACTCTTAATATCATTCGTACTTAACTATCGCCCGGTTCACACTCCACCCACGTCTATTGAACGGGTGAAGAGGCTCATCCCTTGTTTCCTGTTTAGGATGTGGTTTCCGGCTTTCTCTCTTCCAATCTTTTCAGTCTTACGTAGACCCCTGCACATCAGTGGCGTTACTGCCTTGCTCGGGGTGATATGATTAAAAAAAAACAAAAAAACTTAAAAACTAAACTAAAAAAAAAACTTAATTGAAATGTAAACTAAAAAGGCACATCACAGTTATCTCCCTTGTATCATAGCAAAGTTATTTCCCTTACACTATTTATTTTTATGCAGAAATTTAAAATTCTTTCGAAAAATGGTTCTTTGGTCTCGTTTAAAAGTATATTTCTTTGTGGAATCAAAGAGTCTTTGACACCTTATTTAATCGATGCTGGCTTCATTTCTCCACGAAGTCAAATTGTGATTTTTATTGATTCTTGAATTAATATAGTGTAAATTGTTTTAACGAATTACATGCTTTTTAATTTCGCCATGTAGCGAACCAATCTTATCTCCTTCGTATTCCATTAGGGAGATGCAAGATCTACTTGAAGAGCTTCTTACTACAAACTGGTACATTGTGGAATCGACTCCCAAGAGGATGCTTCCCGGATCACTAAAATATTAACTTGTTCAAACCTAGGTTTGACTTATCTTCCGCAAATACCCTCATCAAATGTGTGTCTTGTTCTGTGACCCACTAAAATACATATAACGAGGTGAGCAGTTAAGATGAAATTGATGGGATATATAAAATATATGAAATAAATAATGAATAAATATCTATTTATCTATGTAAGAACGGTTACAACGTTCACTTTCTGACCATGAAGCCTGGGTTCGAACCCCACCTTGGTCGTTTTCTCAAGAAGGTGACTTATTGAAATTATCGGTCTGGAGGAGTCGCTTCTAGCATGCGGGAAGTGACTGAAAACAATGCCACTGGCTGAACAAAGCCTTGTGAGTGAAATTTGGTAGACGGCTCTCTTTGAGGAGCCATCGATGGTTGAGCTAGCTTGAAGTCAAAAGTCATCGTTATCGAGGGTTTGAGCGTCCTGGCTTTGTTCAGACCGTAGTTCACGCTAGATAACGTGCTCTCTCACAGAAACTGTAAGGTCAGCTCAGCAGAGGTATACTGTAAACTACAGGTGGGCTCTGTGGGTGTTGAACAAACAAATGTGCCTGAGCAGACGTCTACAAAAGCCATCCCGATAACCGGATATCTTCGAACACGAGCATCTAGTCAATGCATATATATATATATATATATATATATATATATATATATATATATATATATATACTTATTTATAAATGGAACTCTGTGTGTGTGTGTGTGTGTGTGTGTGTGTGTGTGTGTGTGTATGTGTGTGTGTGTGTGTGTGTCCCCGTAACCTATAGATTCCGAAACGGCTGAACCGATTTTCTTGAAAATTTACACAGTTGTACTATAATCGTCTGCGAGTGTTCTTAGCTAGGTTTTGTGTTGACGTACCCCCGATAAATATCCAAAATCGATAATCGAAAAAAATCGGGTTATAGAAGGAGTGGTCCGATTTTAATCAAATTTGATACACTCATAGACAAACACATAAGAAACGATATTCAGAAGTTTCAAGGTTGCAGTTCTTACAATAGTGCAGAAAATCGATTATATATATATATATATATATATATATATATAAAAGGTAAGATGTTTGTGTGTATGTGTGTCTGTTTATCTGCCTGTATGTCTGTATTTTTTCAGCCCTTTTATTTTAGTTTTTGCTTTGGGTTTGGCTCTAAGTAGGTATAATTGTAGTTCTTAGTCTCAGCTATGATACCATTTACTCAGAGGGCTTATTTAGCATTCAAAATTCAGTTTACGACGAAAAAAACTTAAACGATATCGATACCAGGAAATCAAAATTTGACTTACATCCATTCATTTTTCTTTCAGTCTACGGTTGTTTCGCTTTAAGTGGAAACAACTATTGCTTTTTAGTCATTCGTGCCAACGTCCAAAAAGTCTGAGCTCCAGGAACCATGGATTAGTTTTAAAGCTTTCATTACACACGAGCAACGCCGGGCTATACTGCTAGTACAACATATTTTCAACTGATTTTTTTGTTACTTCTAGAATTCTATTTGATTTCTTTACTTATTCAGCAATATGGGATAAAGGCTTTAATGATTATTTTATATTTTCCCGTCACATTTGATTCTATAATCAGATTTTCAATCAAATAATTATGTCCTGTTATATTCAAAGTGAACACTCTTGCATTTTTCTTTTTTTAAATAAGAATACCCAATCTTCCCTCCATAAATACAGAGCGTTCATATCTTCTTTTAGTGTAGACTGTGCATATGCAAAACCTGGAATATGTCGAATGACTTTGGTATCATCAGCAAATTTGGATGGCGTGCCAACAATATGGTTGTCGATGTCGTTTGTATAAATGGCAAAAGGAATCCCAGGACGAGACACCGGCGTACTCTAGATATAACCTGAAGCCATGAAGATATTCCTTAAGATTTGATTTTCTTCCTCAATCTCTTACGGAAGACAGAATCGAATGCCTGACTAAAATCGATCTTGACTCTATAGCCAAGAATGAGCAGATTTGAGAGGTGACGACAACTAGTTATAAATCCTTACGTAGTATCTATTCAGTATCTTATATTAAGACATCAGAAAAGAATATATAAAACCCCGAGCGAGACAGGAAGAATATATATATATATATATATATATATATATATATATATATATATATATAAGAAAAGTTAAGACAGACGCGTTATTTCATGGTAATTCGGAAGTATAAGCCTATTTCAGGCGAGCCAACTTCAGCTTCCGTCTTTATTCAGCGAAGGATTCTACATGAATGGGATTCACAAAGACCTAACCTAACACACACACACACACACACACACACACACACACATACACACACCACATATATATATATATATATATATATATATAGGGAGTAAATAGATGTACAACGGTCTTTATAAAAATATAGAGGATATATATGTATATATATTCTTCACTACTCCACGACATCATTATTGCAAAAAATAAAATAATAAAGCATTAATAAAGAGCAAAGACTCTCTTCTGGCTTCTTCCTCATCATTTTCAATTTACAATGCCTAGGTGTAAGTTCTACTATAACAGTTTTTTGTCTCTCACTTCTCGATCATAGAACTCTTATCTGCCTTCTTGCATCACAATCAAGTTTAATCTTCAAAAATTTGAATACAATTTCAATCATTATTTTCTGTTTTCATAATTCCTCTCTCTCTCTCTCTCTCTCTCTCTCTCTCTCTCTCTCTCTCTCTCTCTCTCCTTAATAGTGTTTAAAGTCAAAGTCTAGCTTGTGGTAAAATGATATATATATATATATATATATATATATATATATATATATATATATATATATATATATACGTCATCCACATACAAGTCTGTTCGCTATATCACAGCTCATTCACTTGCCTCCGGCCGAGATCAAAACTCGACCGATTTGGTGTCAGTAAAAAAAATAAAAAATACATTGCGACACGGAAATTTCTGTGTTTCGAGATTTCTATCTCGTCATCAAGAAATTTTAAATGTTAGTTGTGTAAATGATTTTGAAAAAAATTTTGATTATATAATTATATTACGCTCTACAATATTTAAAACATAAGTATTGCCAGAGAACTCAAAATCGTAAAACTTTGGGTCCTCTTTACCTGGATATATATATATATATATATATATATATATATATATATATATATATCCCTGATTTTAATGGAATTTTTACAACCAGGTATTGGTATATATATATATATATATATATATAGTAACGTTCTTAAAAAAAATTCTTAAAAATCGCCTGAAGAAACCACTCATGGTGGAAACCAAGGTTGCGAAATAACTTGTTTATGAATTATTTATATATATATATATATATATATATTAGGTACCTTCACTCATTTTCGATATCTAAATTTTTAAATTGAATTTTTACAATAAAAAGTTTTCTTGAAACTTTTATTTCAGTTTTAATTGAAAGCTAAATGATTAAATTTACTATTTCCAGTCAGTAAAATACTCTGGTGTTTTTCAAATAGAAATTATGTTCTTGGAATATCAAATTTTGAGATGTTTCTTTAATTTTTTCAATTTTTCGCCCATTTTCGAGCGATCGACACATTTGTAAACAAATTTCATTTTTGGTTTTAAAAATCTTGCCAAAATAAAACATACATGTGTGACACATTATTTTAGGAAAATTAGAAAATTTAATGTTAAATTCATCTTATTTACACAAGTATTACTTATTTAGCATGGAATTTAGAATAAACCTATTTCTTAATCACAGATTTGAACTTTTTGACTTGTCTGTCTTATATCAAATGTGTTAACAGGTTGTCAGATTAGAGATAATAAGATAAGTGTATGGCGATCATAAGTGACATAATTGTACAAATTTTTCCCTGTAAAGGGAAGAAACTCTGAAACACATGACCTTTTAATTTAGACATGGAAATTACCATACAAAAAAAGTTCAATTACACAAAAAAAATTTAAAACATTTTAAAAATACGAAGGCATAACAATTTGTATTATACCTTTTACTTTTCAATTAGTAAGTATAATTTTCGCTTAATAAGTTTTTTTTAAAATGACCCCAACAAACTTTGAATTATTTGAAAAAATATTTTTAAAACTTTAAAAATTATCATAATTATAAAAAATAAAAATAATTCTTTTAAAATTTCATTATTAGAAAAAAAAACCTGACTTATGTAATATTAGGTTTTCTATTGCAAACTCTTGTTACGATTTGGTTTCCCGCTAACTAAAATCAAAACAAGATTTTTACCAAAATTTCGAACGTGTTAGAAGGGATTAAAATATTTTAAAAAATAATAAAACAATATATTGATTTTTCCCCTTAATAATAATACAAACATTTTGATGAAAAAACTTATTATATATATATATATATATATATATATATATATATATATATATCCTGTCTTTAAGCAAGGCACAAAACATGTCACACTATGTTTTAAAGTTACCATACCCTACCAATACCTGGTTGTAAAAATTCCATTAAAATCAGGGTCATCTCATGAAAAAGCTGAAATATGAATGATTGATCATAAAAAAGTATTTTCTATTACCAACAGTCGTAAAATAACCTAATTACAAAAATATTGTACTTTTTGTTTTGTCTTTTGTCGTTTTTCGTTTTTTTTTTGTTTTTTATTTTTCCAAATAGATTGTTTTACTCAATATTTTCAACACCAAAACATCCCTTTTCTTTAACATAGGTACCTCCAAAAAATCGCTGAAAACAGCATAAAACAGCAGAGTATAATTAAAAAAGGTCCCAAATTTAATAAAGCAAACTTTTTCCACCAAAATGTTTATATTATTTTTAAGAGGAAAGATCAAAGTATTTTTTTTTTTAATCCCTTCTAACATTTTCGAAATTTTGTCAGAAAGTTTTGTTTTGATTTGAGTAAGTGGCTAAAGAAACGTTACGACTGTTTACCATGAAAAACGTAATGAGTGCATCACCCAATTTTTTTTCGGTGACAAACAAATTTTGTAATTCTCGCAAAAATCAAATAATTGTCGAATTTTAATGAAACGTTCAGTACTCCTTCACAAATGAAAGAAATTGTTTTTGAAATTATTTTTTTAAAGCTTAATAAAAATATTTTATTAACTTTGTTATCCCCACTCCACGTAAATCCATGAAAGTTTAATAAATTTTAATTGGCTACAAAATATTTTTATTAGTTAAACGCAAGACTCATTGGGGAATATAAATCATCTATTTTTTATTTTATATTTAAGAACACTATCCGAAAATCTGCTCTGAAGAGTAAAATAAAAAATGCAATAAAACTTTGATATAATTTAATTTGATAAGCTTTTAATTGCTGGAATAAATAATAATAATTAAGGACATTATAGTCTGAAGAAAAGAATTTTCGATTACTAATAAAATTTTAAAAGAATTGTTTTCATTTTTTTATTATAATAATTCATAAAGTTTTTTAAAATATTTAAAAAATCTTTTAAAGAACTGTTGCTATTAGTTTTTTTAGGTTAAGAATTAATAATTATATTACCTATCGAAAATTGAAAACTTTAATAAAAATCGTTTTGCACCCATATTTTTAAAACTGGAAGCGGCCGAAATGTGGTTCTACAGAAAGATGCTACGGATATCGTGGACTGAGCATGCAAGCAACGATGAGATGTTGGAAAGAATGCCAACAAAAAGGAAATTGATGCTGAACATCAGGAAGAGACAACTGAAGTTCCTGGGACATGCAATGAGGAAGGAGAGCTTGGAGAACCTGATACTGACAGGCAAGATAGAAGGAAGGAGAGACAGAGGAAGGCAGCGGATAACATATTTGCAGGGTCTGATCAGGTGGATGACGGAACGGGGGTTGCCAGGAGCAACAGGAGCAAACATACTAAGAGCCACAAGGGATAGGGAGACGTGGAGAACCATGATCGCCTACGTCCTGAAGGGACAGGGCACATACAAGAAGAAGAAAAAGAATTTCTATGTGCAAATTAAAAGGTCAGAGTTTCCTCCCTTACACGAAAGGAAATTAGGACAGTTTTTACGCTTATGAACGCCATTTTTAACCTGTCAACAACATCTTGATTTACGAACTGTATGTGCGTTGTGGTGCAGTGGATATCGAATCGGAACGCAAATCGGAGTGCCGAGTTCGAATACCAGTTGAATTCTTTGCATTCACTTACGCACAAATACCCTTGGAAAAGGTATTAATCCTTCTCTTCCCTCCAGTTATGAGTTAAATAATAGGACAGATTGGGTTCTATAGCCTTGGCTGGTAACCAGTCTGCCGCAGAAAGCAATGGCAACCTACTGCGGTATAATCTTCTGCCCAGTCAGTCATGTTTCTTTCGAGACATGATCGCCCAAAACTTGTATCACGTATGGCACTTAACTGACTGACAGAGCAAAAAGTTTAAATTTGTGATTAAGAAATAGTTTTATTATAAATTTTCCGCTATAAATAAGTACTATTTGTGTAAATCAGATTAATTTAACATAAAATATGCTAATTTTTCAAAAGTAATGTGTCACAGATGTATATTTTATTTTTGCAAGATATTTAAAACCGAGAATTTGTTTACAAAAATAGCGGCAAATCCAAAAATAGTAAAAACAAACTCAAACTTTTATATTCCAATCAATATAATTTCTGTTTGAAATAAACCACAGAGTATTTTGCTTACTGGAAATAGTAAATTTAATCATTTAGCTTTCAATTAAAACTAAAATAAAAGTTTCAAGAAAACCTTTTCATTTTTAAAAATTCAGTTTGAAAGTAACTATGCTGTTTTTTTTCGCGATTTAGTGGAGGTGCCTGCAACAGTTTACACACTTAGTACTTGAGAAAAAATTACTGCTACCGTTTCAATTGCGTTTACCATCACACGTGGGACGTAATTCTTTTTTCTTTTGTTTTGATTTTTGTGGGGTTTTGTTCTGCGTGGAAGTAATAAAAAAAAACAGACCAGACTCTTCAAGTAATGTTTTAGATTTTGATCGCAAGTTGTATTGAGTGAACATTTTCAAGAATAAATGAAATGACCACAGTGTGTTACCCTGCCGGAGGAAGCATTGTTGTCGAAAAAATTATGATCTGTGTACATTAACAAATTTAAGTGGAAGACTCAGTTACGTATGAACAAAATGAGACTCAAATGTAATCTTTCTGTGACTAGTGTGGTTGTATGTATATACAGGTTGCGATGGATGAATTGTCGTCTACATGTATCAAAAATGGAAATAACAGTGACATTTAATTTTAACAAATATATTTACCAAAATTACACAAAAATATTTTGAAATACTAAAGAGTAAATTTATTCAATAAAATCGCAATTGGCTTCAGCTACGGCCTCTCGATGACTTTCAGAATCTGTTGCAACTCTTTTGGACGGTCTCCTTGTTTAAGCTGTTGAATGCTGCCATAATCCTTGTCTTCAGTTCATCTTTAGTGTTACAAGGCGTTTTGTTGGTCTCTTGCTCACCATTTTGTTTGTTTTTTATAATCGTTTCACGCCAAGCAAGGCAGTTCGGTCACTGGTTTGCAGATGTTTACAGTGAGAGAAAAGGAAAAAAGAAACAGGGAACAAGTTACCGGGGATGTTGAAGAAAGGACAAGTTAAAGTTGGGAATCAAGAAGATACAAGATGGCAATTGACGTTGTACTTAAACTGTTGGAGACCATCTATTAGAGAAGCAAGTATATAGAAGGGATTTCCACAGGCGGGAAGTGCGAGAGAGGGAACAGCTGAGTAGACGTGGCGGTTAGATTTTACTATTTCGAAGATGAAAAGCTGAGATCTAGTTGCCAATTTAGTAACACGGGTAAATGCATGTAGTCAGGGCTCTGCACCTCACACATAATTAAAAATTGGGTGGCCAGATGTGAAGGGTGATGTAGTCACATAAATTGTCTGACAGCTAAGACTGGGTTCTCTTGCTTGTGTGGCATGGTGCATAGCCTTTCTACTAAACATAAGGGCTTCCAGTAGCCACCCTCTTGATCCAGGGCAATACGGCCTCCTCAAAAAACGAGGCAAATTAAAATTCTATGACTTTCGTCCATCCGTCCCACCCTTTCAAATAGCCATACATTGACTTATCGAAACCAAATTTTAAGGAGAAGCGCGAAGGTTTACAAAGTGCACTTGGTTTTACTCGGAGGCGTTGCGTAGTAAAACAACTTTTAATTTTTCTCCAAAAGAAAATAAAAAGTTTTTTTATGTAACATAAAATGTAACCCCACTATTTTAAAAGCAATTTAATGATTAAAATACAAATACTTATTTAATAAAAATGCAATATTGTTCTTTTGCATATCTTTAAGTTTTTATATACAAGAATCCAGTTCACCCTCTACAAGAACTACAAACAAATCACAATGCCAAACGCTTCAAAAAGATAGAATTTCACTCTAGAAAGAAATATTTATGCATGGCCAATTGTATGTTGCTTGCTCAAGAGTAAGAAATCCTAAGAATTATTTGCTGTTAAAAAGGAAAAAAAAATCTTTAAAATATTGTTTACGATAAAGACCTATAAAATTAAAATAACTTAAAGAAATTTTTAAACTGTGAAGTATGACTTTTGTCAACGTATTTTTCCAAATAAACTCGCTTCTTTAAATTTCCTCGATTGGTTTGCAAAACTGAAAGAAACAAAATTTGTAAATACCGAGAAAACGTTGCAAATATAATTCTAGTTCTTAAAGTTGCACAACCCACAAAAAAATATATTGTGCTGCATTTTTTTTTCTGGTGGAAGAAAATCCGAAAATTAGAAAATATTCATTCAAGTATTTTAAACACAGACTGTCTCAAATATAAAGTTTTTTTTTATTATTATTTCAAAATATTATTAAACAGTTATAATTATTGAGTGATATGGTAACAAATCAACCAAGTGACTGTGGAGTTATATGCGGCATCTGTCAGTCTGAAGAGACCCCCATTAATCTGCGCCGAAAGAGTTATGTCTCAGCTGCTGATGGCAGCGCGGTAGCTGTTATGGCTGTACAGACCCACCCGGAGTGATAGTCTCGATTGCAACGAATACATGTGAAGACGCTCTCACGTGTTGATTTATTTCCTTCGAGCACGCTTCTCCCCGGCGGAAAGCCTCCATATCTCCTGTCCTCGCCTCAATCCTCCTTGTAATTGGGGAATTAGGTCATTTTTCTCCTTGACCAATATGGGCACCCCACGTTAAAATAAAAAACACTTTGTTTCACATTTTACCAGAGTGGAGAGCCAGATAAATACCTTTTCGACTTTTTGGGTAAGATCAAAATGTAGTATCTGTTCTTATCAACTTAATATCTGATACGTTCCCCATGAGGGGATTTGAATATTTAACTGAACTTTGAAAAAAAGCTTTACCACGGATTGGTCTATATTGCTGTACCTCCATGAATCAGCCGAGTAACAATATTATTATTAATAATAATGATTTCATTTTTCTTTAAACACTTTTTGAGACAGCCTATGTTGTTGAAAGATAAATAAAAAAGAAAAGAGTTTCAAAAAAGAGATTTTCTTTTGTTTTATTTTAAAGATTTTTTTTTCATTTCTACAGATCTATAGGAATAAAATAACCATTTATCTCCCAAATAAATGCAACAATGGGCATAGTTATAACATTAACATGTTAGTAGCAGCAAAACAGCGGACTTGAAAGTTAGTTTTTTTTTTGTTTTGTTTTTTTTTGTTTTTGTTTTTTGTTGTTTTTTATCGTTCTGATGTCACTTGTATTTTCTCGAAGTATTCTCTTGACACTGTAATGATAAAACGGCGCTACTTTTTGTCTCTACACTCGCCGAAAAATGTCCTTTCTATTGGCGCTTCGAGGAGTATTTATTGTTTCACATATTTTCGGATTATGTTTCATTTCATTAACTGGCAATTAAGTAACATTGAATTTGACGTTGCATTTTGAAAATTTTCATAGATAGATAGATAGATAGATAGACAGATAGATAGATAGATAAAAGACAAGAATAGATAGATAGATAGATAGATAGATAGATAGATAGATAGATAGATAGATAGATAGATAGAGACAAGAAGAGATAGATAGAGAAAAGACAAGAAGAGATAGATAGATAGATAGATAGATAGATAGATAGATAGATAGATAGATAGATAGATAGATAGATAACACAGAAGTATATAAAGGTATTTATTGTTACAGGACTAGAAAGTGGAGTGGAGTATTAAATTCTTAGAGTCTACAATAAACTTCACGAACTGAGATAGATAGATAGATAGATAGATAGATAGATAGATAGATAGATAGATAGATAGATAGATAGATAGATAGATAGAACTTAAGGAGAAAGAACATATAAAACTTAATTTGGTAAATTACATATGATTATTTCCAGCTTATTTCACATTTGAAGTCATCTGAATGAACTGAATTGAAGTTTGTAAAAAAAGAATTAATTTAAAAGCGGCGAAATTTCCGTGAATGGAAATTAATTTTCAACTGAAACCAGACATTGAACCAATAAAGCTTAAAACTTTAAATCACCTGCATAAAATCCATTATTTCACTTACAACCTTAAACAGAGTATCCAATCAAGAAACAAACATTTACATCCAATCATTTGCTTGTTTAGTTTCCCGCGTCTTCATGTACCAACGTCATTTTCAAATGTTTCAAATGCAACTAGAACCGGGTGAATTGTAATCGATAACATGAGTTCAGTTTTCACTCTCGGCTTTCTGAACCACAAAGTATAAAGTGACTACTTTCAATTTCCTATCACAATACATTCATATCAATAATATATATTATGTTATAAATATAAAGTCATTTAATTAATGAGAAATTCAAGATCTTAAATCTATACAATCCACATCAGAGCAGACATTAAAATAGGCAAATTTAATTGTTATTATAAGAGTCGAAATAGCATTTAGAAGCAATTTGGAATTATGTTTGGACGTTCACGAATGTTTTTCAATGTCTATGAAATAAAACCGTTTTTTTTTTTTAGCTTTTAAAACGACTAATTTATTTTAAGACACCTACAAAAATAGCAAACAAATTCAGATAATTTTTTACCGGTTTTTACGCGTTTTTTTTTTTGTTTTGTTTTGTTTTTTTGTTTGTTTTTTTACATTGGACGATCAGGTTTTACTTTGAATTTTTATTATTTTTTCATCTAGCAGCTTGGCCTTTAAAAAGACTAATTTTCTTGATTTATGAATTCAGATAAGTTTTGCACCACGCTATTAGGTTTTAATGCCAATTATGTGCTGATCACTGTAAAACAAAATACCTTTGAAAAAAAAAAACGTGGGGCGTAAGCACGTTTTTATGTTCCCTCGCGTGTCATCTGACCCTGAACATATCCGTATCGTTATATAGTGACTTTGTGTAAGTATTTTCTAAGTTATGCATACAAGTCACAATACTAAAAAAAAAAAAAAAAAAAAAAAAACAGCCCCCTTCCCGCAGCAGCTGAATAAAAAAGAAAATCATGCTGAACATATATTTTATAAAGATGAATAAAAATAAAAACATTGGTCATCAATGATCTAGTAAATAATATATGGAATTTCGCTTGATATTTCGACGATTATTCACATCATCTTCCGAACATCCGTACTGACCAGTGTTACTTTTTTATAATTATCTGTTCAAAAGTAAGAAATTATTATTATTATTATTATTATTATTATTATTATTATTATTATTATTATTATTTTGAAACAGAAGACTGCAAACAAAATGACGATGGCAGAAAAAGACATGAAGCCAATATAAGCATACCTGATACCCAGTCTAATAAGGTTATACCTGATACATATACCACAGTCGAATGTGCTCGATATGGCGATAGATAGGCTTTGATAAAAGCAGCACATTACCTTGTAGAAATTCAGATGGTCTCTATTTGAAAATGTTCCTAAGTATATAGATGTGACTTCCAAGTCACCATGGTTACCTCATCCTTAAAAAAAAGCCTTTTCAATATTCCGCCATGATATTTCCTCCTGACTGTTCTTATGAACAGAGGTACACAATGAGTCGACTCCTAAGGGTCATGTCCAACTGGTTATGGGCGGGTAACTGAGAAGAAAATATTGGTGTAATGAACGTGACATCTAATTTTCACAAAAACATCTTTAATTAAGATCAGAACCCGTACGAGCCACGCCTGGTGTGGCATCATGGGATTTATTGTCATTATCATTATTATTATTATAATTAAACAAAATGATTAACATAATTCTTCCAATATTTTTCAAAATCGCGATTTAAGAAAAAAAAAGTATATGATTCTCATTACATGTGCGATATCACTTCCATATACCATGTAGTTATCTCCCCTTATCTCTCTAAATCATTTGTTCACCACTGCTGTAGCCAGGTATTGAACTTACAACTCTTTGTGACTGGAACTGATGAACGCCTTTATTGCACATGGAACGAGAACAATCGACCCAGTAATCGAAATAAAAGGGTTCGTTTCAAAATTCCTAGCACCTGAAGAAGGCCTGAGCGTACAACGGCCGAAACGTCGTAAACATGGCAATAAAGATGAGGACAATAATCCGAACAATGTAAATAATGTAAGTATGCCTCTCTTCTTCAAGTTTAAAATAGAAAAAAGACTTATGATTTTTTGTAGAGTTGAAATATTTTATACTTGTATACAATTTAAAACATAACTTGAAAAAGGGATCAAATTGTTAAACATTGTTAAACACTGCTTTTTTCTTTAAATATTTTATTATTATTATTATTAATATTATTATTATTATTCCAGAGAAACCTATGAAACAGATGGATTAAAACCGCCTCTCCACAATTACATATTTATCTTTCTCTAAATAGTTGCTCTCAAATGTCTGAATCCTGTTTCGTCCATCATTACTCATTTTCTTTCGTTTTTGCGAGAATCAGTCAGAAAAAAATACCTGTTCTCATTATTTATTTTTTTTAGCTATTAGTCATGATTTTCAGATTTTTATCTATAGGTCATAAAGTGACTGAAAATTCAGTGGAATCACTTATGGAACAACCATCTCTTTTCCATCTGGAAATTTCTTGAAAGCAAAGAGCTGTCATATAATTTCTGTTTTGGGAAGGTGAAAATGCTACAAACATTCACTGGAGGTTAGCAGATACTTAGTTTTTTTCCCAAGAAGAACAGGTATTACTGATGAAGAAGAGGTATTCATTTTTTTACCAATTTTCGTATATTAGTTTACATTATTTGCAGTTCAACTAATACCGCCTTCATCTTTGTTGTTACTCTCAATCAGTTAAGTGCCATACGTGATACACGCTTTGGGCGATCTTGTCTTGAAAGAGACATTACTGGCAGAAGATTATCCCGCAATAGATTGCCATTGCTTTCTGCGGTAGATTGGTTGCCAACCAAGGCCATAGAACCCAATTTGTCGTATTATTTAAGGGAAGAGACGGATTCATACCTTTCCCAAGGGTATTTGTGCTTAAGTGACTGCAAGGAATTCAACTGGAATTCGAACTCGGCACCCCGATTTGTCGTTCCGAGTCGATATCCACAGCACCACCACGCACATCCACGTTGTTACTATCACAATGCTTTAATCGTTGTGACCGCAGACCATCTTTATATGTTTTTGTATTTTTATTATTGTAGACATTAAATTGAAAAGTCAACGCTGTCAGCCTTATTGTTCTGAATATGTTGCAAATAAACATCAAGAATTAAATAATAGTCTTTCATAAAATACTGCTTAATACTCAAACATTGATTACCTACAGGTATATTAATTCGAAATTAGCTTTAGGTTTTTATTTATTAAAACAAAATACGCTAATTATTTCACTAATTGGCAAGAGAATATATATTTGGCACTTACTGGCAATTCAAAAACGGGAAAAACTGCTAAGGTTTTGTTACAGTTTGAATTATCATCAAAAGAGGATACATACATTTTTAGAAAATAAATGACAGCAGATTTCTTAGTTCATCAGCTAGAAATAGCATAAAAAAGTTCCAAGAAAAATATCGTATGAGGCAATAATTGAAAATGTTTAAATTCATTTGTTAATGGTTCTTTATATATTATGAATGAAGAAAATTAAAATTTTCGTACAAAAATATTTTAAACATAATTTAGGGCTATATGTGTATACTTATATATATATATATATATATATATATATATATATATATATATATATATATATACAAAAAATTGAGAGTGCAAAAATTTGAGTGTGCATAGTTATATATATATATATATATATATATATATATATATATACGTTTGAATGTAAGTAAACCGCAGATTAGCATATCAGTCAGTGATCGCCCAAGCGTGTATCACGTATGGCACTTGCCATACACGCCTGGGTGATCACTAACTGATATGCTAATCTGCGGGTTACTTACATTCATACGTATATATATATATATATATATATATATATATATACGCTTGGGCGATCATGTCTTGAAAGAGACATTATCCCGCAGTAGGTTACCATTACTTTTGGGCGATCATGTCTTGAAAGAGACATTATCCCGCAGAAGAATGCCATTACTTTCTGCGGTAGACTGGTTGCCAGCCAAGACTACATTACCCAATCTGTCCTGCTATTTAACCCATAACTGGAGAGAAGAGACAGATTAATACCTTTCCCAAGGGTATTTGCGCGTAAGTGAATGCAAGGAATTCAACTGGAATTCGAACTTGGATCCCCGTTTTCTCGTTTCGAGTCGATATCCACTGCACCATAACGCACAAAAAGAATGTCATATATAAGTATAAATATATAAATATAAATATTTCTTGTATATATGTATAGTGTATTTATATATTTATATATACCTACGTCTCTCTATTAAATTTAGGGGATACATAATGAAGAAAGAAGGCTATGAAAATTTAACTCTCACAAGACGTTGAAAGTAAGAAAGGCAGACAAAAATGTACTGAACAGGAGAACATGGCCTTGTGTAGGGACGGTGAGAAGAGAAACATTGCTTCGTGGTACAAAAAGAGAGGTTGTTGTGGAGAACCATGGTCAACTCCACGATATAGCACGAAGAAGAAAAATAGAATAAAACAATAAAATTGAAAAGAGCAGATCGTTAAATTTGAAAAGTAAATATAACAGAAGAAAATTGGATAGCAACTATAGAACTAGTTGTAAATCAACGAAATCAATTAAAGGCGCCAAGAATATGGAGATGTAGATAAAAAAAGTGATTATCTCCCTTTCGTTGAGATAATGTCATGAGAGTCATGTGACGAATGCTGGATGACGTCAAGGAATAGAGAGGTGAAGGCCAGTTGCTAGGTAAAACCCGTAGAAGAAAGATGCCCCAAGACCACAGCGGTAGGCTTTACAGAAAAAAAAAAACCTACACAGCCTTACCAGCTTACCAAGGTGCATAGAGAAACCGCTGAAACTCCATTTTTCCAATCGGGAAATATTACAAATAATTCTACTCCACCTTTTTCCCATACTGCTTGTCGTTGCATACATTTTATAATTTATATGTGTGGGACAAATTTATATATAAATATATCTACGATTTAGCATTGTAAAACTCGCTCTGAGAATAAAGCATGTTTGTCATTGATTTTTCTTTCAGATATTTCATTCCGTCCATGAAACACGCTGTTATTATTTCATGAATATAATAATGCCCATAATAGGGGAAATACAAATAAAAGAATAAACCTTTCTTCCATAGCGCATTCATTAAAAGTTTTCCGGAACTGAATAGTTTTACCCAAGTTCGATTAAACACATGTCAACCATTTTCTGAACGTCAATAATTTCCACCTAGTTTGTTTTAACTACTAAGCGATATCTACTAAGTTAATTTTGGTCCAGTAAAATAGGATTGTGTTACGCCAAGTATGGCGGGAATGCATTTTTGGAAAATCAGCATTCAAAATGCTAGCTTTTACCTACGTTCGAACGCTTAGAAATGAAATATGTATCTCACAGTCATAACATATTTTTTAATCGTTTCAGACCAAACAAAGCAGTACTGCCACAGGTGCGCAGGGGGTTACATGAGAAGAGAGAGAAGAATTACATAGGAGGAGAGCGAAGAGAAAGAAGAACCGAAAAGGAATCGGTTACAGGTGTCAGATAATGAGCAAGAGAAGGACGGGAATATTGGTGTGAAGAGAGTTGCGTGAGAGTAGAGTGAAAAGGGAGAAGAACAAGATACAGTGGGGTGTTGGGGAAAAAATAAGAGAAGTATGGGAGTAAAGGGTATGGCAATTGACGTTGCATCAAAAAAAAATTTGTGATAACTTCTCCTTCCAGATGTCTTTTGAATCTATGCACCCCTCGTTCTTACCCCCATTAGTAGCGTACGGTATCTGAACCACCTAGGAAAATGCTTTCCTTAATAATTAGCAAGCGGCAAGTCAAATGTTTATGATGAGGCAAGTAACATTTCGAAAATACTCACCTACTAACCACTGGCCTCTAGCTCTCTCTCCCCTCACCTGTATAACCTTCCCTTTCTCTCCGCCCATGTACCTGTCATTGCACCTGCTTTCTCAGCTTTCTATTGTTCCTTTCTAACTAGCTTGTACTCCTCACTCTTTTCTAATTAATCTTTTTACATTTATGTAACCCCCTACACATCAGTGGCGTTTCTGCCTTGCTCGGGGTGAAATGATTAAAAAAAAAAAAAAAATATCTCTGTCAAGTAGCCGTAACGAGTTTCTGGTTTTAGTCGGAATATTTGTGTGATTTAAAAAACACACGGCCGTAAAGCAAAGACCGTCTGTAAGACCGTCTATCACAGACCGTCTGTCGGTGGTAGAAATATCTGAAAAAATATCTGAAGAAATTACAGTAAGCTTCGTGTTCATGATTTAGTTATCGGTGAATGCCTTCCAGAAATCTTAAATGAAGAAAACGTGCTCTCCAGCAGAGATCGAATCTGCATCTCCTTTTGTAGGCGAAACCAGTATTTGATCCAACTTGTTTAACTACTCGGTTACGAAGTGAGTGATATTTCAACAAGGGTCTATTTTTTCTTTTAAGGAAAGCATTCCTCATTCAGATAATTTAACTCGAAAACTCATAAGAACTCAGTTTAACTTAGACAAAGAAATTGCTATAGAATTAATGGATACATTTTGAATCCGACATTTTATTACGTTATAAATAACGTCTAAAATAATGAAAATGCCGGGTTAAAATGAATCCATCCATATATATATATATATATATATATATATATATAGTAGAAAAAATTGAACAAAAATTAAAAAACAAAATATATATATATAAAAAAATTAAAAAAAAAAAAAATATATATATATATATATATATAGTAGAAAAAATTGAAAAAAATTTAAAAAAAAAATATATATATATATAAAAAAATTTAAAAAAAAAAAAAAAATATATATATATATATATATATATGGATATATATAACGGAAATTAACGAAATGGTCTTTAAACAACCGACAATTTTAAATGATTTGTTTGAACATTATTTTTGATCGATACTCGTTTTTAAGTAGATATTCTATTTTATAATTAAACCGAATGACATATTTTCGTAACGAAAAATTTTCGTAAATAATCTGGCCGGTAGAAATAAATATATATACTGTTTAATTATAAAACAGAATATCTACCTAAATACGAGTATCGATCAGAAATAATGTTCAAACAAATCATTTCATATATATATATATATATATATATATATATATATATATAGTGTTTAATTGTGAAAGTATTTAGCGCCAAGGTTGTTATTTTTCAGTGGTTATTACTGATAAAATGTGTTTTTAGCAAGTAGGTTTTTTTTTATCGTATATGCTCAATACCGGATTGTAGAGAGAGTGTTGACAGGTACAAAGGGTTTGTGCCTTTTATAGAGCAGATTCATGTCGACTTCAAAGTTTCGTGAGGGCACCCTTGTGATGCTTTCACTCGTCAAACACCACTGACGGCCTTATCATAACGATGTCCATAACTTCGAAGTCGGCATGAATCTGGTCTATTAAAGAGATAAACTATTTGTACCTATATATATATATATATATATATATATATATATATATATAGTTATGTTTTGAAGGCTGTCACAATGGCTTGAGTAAAATAAAGGAAGGTAAGGAAGTTTTTGGGTATTACCTATTTATTAAACATTAATATTTCGAGATCAAAATCTCATCTTCAGAATGACAGAGAAGCGTGTGTCTGTCCGAGTGTATTCCTGACCTTATATATATAGGGATTTAATACCTGTAACCTAGATATAGCACAATGCTGAAAGTAGGGAGTCCCCAGAGATATACAAAGCGTAAATAATTCAGTAATTGCGATTTAAAAGGCATGTTAAAACAACGGGAAAGAATAACGAAAACATTTACCTTAATGCAAAGTGATAATATCGAAAAGCAAATAATTTTTTTTAAATTAAAATAAAAAACAAAAACAACCGGTTTGTCAATCCTCTCTCCTCAGGACTCAGTCGAGTCGCACAGCGACTAAAATAAACAACACCGGAAAGTGGATGTTGTGTAATAAATAAATAATGGCTTATTACACTTAAAACGAGCGTTCACTCCTGCTGCTTATAGAGTGATGGCGGAAAGGACTTAATATAAATTAACTCTAAAACCATCCGGTCAAAATCAGTTACATTTCTTGTTTATAGAAGCTGGCACATTGATAATTATTAAATAAATACTCAGTTGTTGCCAACCAAAATGAATTAATTCAATTATTATCCAAATTGCTTTTCCGAATATTGTATGATTCGTGATAATTAATCCTTAAAATCCAATCTCTAACTCTGTTCTATTTATCATACATCTTGTCGAACTCCTCAAATATTATTGAAAATGTTTAAATAATTTGCAGATAATAACCAAAGCCGCAATTTGTTTTTATTCTCTTTTTAGGGAGGTATCCTGAAAGTACTCCAAAGTATATTTCATTAACATCTTTTTATGGAAGAGGTGTGTATGAGTTTGAATTAATAAATTGCTACAATTTCATTAAAAACTTCGTAATTAGAATTCTAAACTCGTACAAGAATTCACAACCGTTATTTTTCGTGGTCCCTTTGTAAAAAACAAACATAAACTGAAAATTAAAATATATATATATTGGTCCCTCTAAAAATCTATATTTACAATTTCTTTCCAGTGGAAAAATATTTCTAAGCCAATCACTGCTGACCTGGCTATTTAAAAAAGAAAGTCATTTCTAAACCAATCTCTACTCACCTGATAAAAAAAATCTAAACCAATCATTGCAGACCTGGCTATTTAAAAAGAAAAAAAAAACATCTAAACCAGCAGTGCTGACCATTTGAATACAGCAGCCACTCTGATTTTGTGGGATGAACGGGTCTTACTAACATTTGTTTGTTTTAGTTTGAATATTTTTTGATATTTAGTTCGTTTTGGATATTTCATCCCCCTCCCCTTTATCATTTCATTTCCATTAAATATTTTAAATATATTTTATATTATTTTAAATAGTAGCATTTTTATGTCATGGGTGTTACCCTGTTTTTAGGCTACCCTGTGAATTTGTTGTATTATGGTGTTTGTAGGATGGTATGAAGATGAATGAGTTCTTGTGGTAAAAGGAGAAATTTTTAAAAATGATTGGGTCGTGAATGTGATTAGCTAGGTGTAGGATAGATACTGAAGACCACCCTCTACCCTCCCCTCTTTTTCGGCCATGTGCCACATTCTTGTATATATTACAAAATAAATATTCTGACCATTTGAACAAACAGAACAACAGAAAAAAAAGCACGTCCTCTGCTCAATATCGCAAAATGAACCGAGTTTCGTCTGTACGCATATGCACGCCAGAAACAAAATCTGAGTAATTTCGGAAAAACATAGCCTTGAAGGGAAGAAACAAGAAAACGTGGAATTCAGACAAAAATTTCGTATTTTAGCAATGGCTAGCGTCGGATAAAATTGGTAGCAAAAATATTAAAGTCTATATACCCTATTCCCCCGCCCAACATTAATACTCCTAAAATATCTGGTGAAATCATCAACTTACAATGTTAATGTCTAAAACGTAGATGGATTTTCATCTTTAAATATTATTTCAGATAACGTTACATCGACATACTAAAATCAAATCAACTATCTCGTAAGTATTATTGGTCTCTTATTTTCCTGGGTTTGTTTATTATGCCGACAAAAGCTTTTATATAATCTGGATTACTAAATTAGTTAATAATTTAAGATGTAATATTTTTGCGTATTTTTTAAATTAGGATCACTTTATATATTTTACAGGGCAAATACATTAGTTTAACTAAAACGATTTCAATCAAACAATAAGGTTAATTTAACTTATTTGAGGGCTACACAGTAGCTAACATAGTGTTATCAATGTAATAAAAAGAAACAGAACCGAATTCAGAAAGAATTAAAAGACAAAATGGTATATACAAAAAATATCAGCAAATATCTTCTTCTTCCATGTGCCCTGTCTCTTCAGGACGTAGTCGATGCTGGTTCTCCACGTCTCCCTATCCCTTGTGGCTCTTAGTATGTTTGCTCCTGTTACTCCTGTCAACCCCCGTTCCGTCATCCACCTGATCAGGCCCTGCAAATATGTTATCCGCTGCCTTCCTCTGTCTCTCTTGCCTTCTATCTGGCCAGTCAGTATCAAGTTCTCCAGGCTCTCCTTCCTCATTGCGTGTCCCAGGAACTTCAGTTGTCTCTTCCTGATGCTCAGTATTAATTTCCTTTTTGTTGCCATTCTTTCCAACACCGCATCGTTGCTTGCATGCTCAGTCCACGATATCCGCAGCACCCTTCTGTAGAACCACATTTCCGCTGCTCCCAGTGTTGTCCTCATTTTCGATGATATTGTCCAGCATTCACTGCCGTATTGAAGAACTGACATCACATAGCAATCCAGCACTCTTTTCTTTGTTTCTACTGAAATTTTCCTGTGTGTTAGTACTTTACTCAGCTTCTGGAATGCGTCCTTTGCTATGCCAATTCGCCTTCGGATCTCTCTGTCGCACTTTACATCTCTTGTTAGAACACTTCCTAGGTACTTAAATTTTTGTACTTGCTTAATTCTGGTAGTCATAATTAAACGCCTTTATTTGAAAAAAAAAAGCTTTACGTTAAACAAAGAAGAAGTAAGTTTTTAAAATTAAAATTAGATTATTTTACACGAGGAAACACAGATAATGAGATGGTCTTTAAAATGTATTTACTTTTTTATCATCGGAGGACATTGTCTGTTCATGACTGCAGGTATTATCACCAATTTCAAAGAATTTGAAACTATTGGGTAGTTTATTTAGTAAAAATACCTCAGATTCAAATTTCAAACATATATCCAGAAACAAATCATTATCATAGATTTAAAATAGCAACTGTTCATTTTTTAATATATATTCGAACATATGAAATGCAATATGTATCTACCCATCCAGCTATAAATAAATGGCCTAAGAATAAGAAGTGATGACCTATAGAAAAATTAAATAATTTTGTTTGTTTTTTATGGCTACAATGCTTATATATATATATATATATATATATATATATATATATATATATATATATGAAAAATATTCAAAAGTTCTACAATATAATTGCATAGAACACTTTTTATGTGTACTGATCTAACCCTATTAGGACCAAAAACTAAGTATTAAAATTATATATATATATATATATATATATATATATATATATATATATATTCCATTTGTAAACGAGTTATTACGCGACCTAGGTTTTTACCATGAGTGGTATTTTCAGTTATTGAAAATCGCCTGAAGACACCACTCATGGTAGAAACTAAGGTCGCGTAATAACTGGTTTACGAATATAAAATATTCAAAAGCTCTACAATATAATTGTATTGAACACTTTTTAATACAAATGTGCACTGGTCTAATTTTATTATGACCAAAAACTAAGTAATTAAACATTCAATATATATATATATATATATATATATATATATATATATATATATATATATATATGATTTCGTGCATAAACATTTTCTTCAAATAACAGTTGCATGCCTCTTTCATGGCTCTGAAATGCCTTCTTTGACCTGTACATATATTATCTCTAGGTAGAATGTTTCTGTCGTTGGAAAATAGATTAATTTTCAAGCCAGCATTTATACTGACATTAAATGCACATACAGTTTCCGTTTTGTTTAACCTAATATCAATTCAACACGCCGTCTGTTCAGTTTACTTTACTGTCCTTTTCCCCTTTTTGCGAACCCAGACGATACCAATTTTTCCCCCTTTTTTTATTTTTTATTTTTTTTACAATTCTATCTAAGAGTTGAAAAGAATTTACTTCAAATTATCTCCAGTTTCGGTATAGCATTTGTTGCCGAGGTGATTCGGAGATTCCATGTCGAAATGTGCATTCAACATCTTTGAAAAAATTTAATTTAATTTATATTTACTCTGTAATTTTTATTACATGGAGCTCTCCTCTTGTATCATTTTTTAATATTAAAATTTAATATTTAATATTAATTAGGATCGGGTTTATCAATAAAAAAAAATAATAATGTTCAAACACTTCATTTCAAATTATCGATTGTTTATAACCAAGTTTCGTTAGAATTCGTTAATTTCCGCAGTATAAAAATATGTATGTAGGAGATGCAATTTTCTGCCTTTCTTTAAGGTGAGAATTATTATTACACGGAGACAGTATTCGCATTAAAGGTTACCCATCGTTATTTATATCCATATGTAGATAATAAAGAATCCATGTCTAACAAAATTGAATCCGGCCACTACAACAGTAAAAGAGGTACAGGTTTGAACAGTAGACGGTTATTAAAAATAAGTGCTCAATGTAGAAACAACAGAAATGAATATGTGAGCCAGCAATATATTAAATAACGAAATGTGCACCACTTACTTGGAACCGAGGTTTCAATCATATCGGCCTCATCAGGCTGTGGTGAACATCTCGTTCTTTAAGAGATAGATAGATAGATAGATAGATAGATAGATAGATAGATAGATAGATAGATAGACAGACAGATAGATAGATAGATAGATAGATAGATAGATAGATAGATAGATAGATATTGATATATATTATATTAATATAGCTTATACAATATGTTTGCACATATATATATATATATATATATATATATATATATAAAGAGAGAGAAGATAAAATAGACTTTTATAATTTTCAAAGGCTCATCGAAATTCTAAGTATATCATACTTTGATGAGAATTATTAGTAAAAATTTAAATTTTTAGTCAAATATAATGACAAACACTCACACACATTATATATATGTGTGTGTGTGTGTGTGTGTGTGTGTGTGTGTGTGTGTGTGTGTGTGTGTGTGTGTGTTAGGTTAGGTCTGTGTGTAATGAAACACTTGTCACTTTAAAATGATGAATTTTTTGCATTAAATCTATCAACCCTCTATCTTCTCCCTCCCCCCCGATATCGAGCACTTTACGATAAAAAAAACTTCTTGCCAAAATACCTTTTATCAACAAAACTACTACAAAACAACAATCTCCCCATTAAATATTACCATAATTCAATAATATATATATATATATATATATATATATATATATATATATATATATATATATAAACGTAATGCCAATTGATATTTATTTAGATAGGATTACGCGTTTATAGTTTTGGTCTGAAAAAATAGATGATAATGACTGATTCATTTTCTTATCGTTTTCGATATACCCTTAAATTATTCTCAAAATAACTGTTTATTTTTCTCTTTCATTTACTTTACGGCCCAGTTTGAACTGCATAATAGGAAAATTAATATACATTCACATGCAGATAGATAGATAGATAGATAGATAGATAGATAGATAGATAGATAGATAGATAGATAGATAACACAGAAGTATATAAAGGTATTTATTGTTACAGGACTAGAAAGTGGAGTGGAGTATTAAATTCTTAGAGTCTACAATAAACTTCACGAACTGAGATAGATAGATAGATAGATAGATAGATAGATAGATAGATAGATAATTGAAAGATAAAATGGAAAACATTGTTTAATGTTTCCTCCTCTAAAAGGACAATCTCAGGCTAAAAAATGTTTCTTGTTTGAATTTATATATATATATGTGTGTGTGTGTGTGTGTGTGTGTGTGTGTGTGTGTGTGTGCGCACGCGCGTAGCTGAAGGAGGAATGGGCAACCTGTAAAATATAGGGACGAGATATTTTAAACTTTCTGATATCAAACATGTCTAGACGCCCAAGCTACGCCTTCTACTTTTATGTGTCATCAATAATAACATTACTTTAGTCTGATGAAGTCCTTTAACAGGTCGAAACGTGTCAACGAATTTTTTTCCATTTTATCATTCAATTAAACAACATTTTATTTTATATACAGAAATGTATATATCTTATCCTCCCATAGATAGATAGATTTTACAAGCTGCAAAATTTGTGGAATGGATAAAAGTTTGTAAAAAAAAAGGACAGCGGTTTAAATGATTAAAAATTTAGAAAACATTAGAAAAATATCAGACTTCACACACCGATGGAATTCTAAATCACGAAGCTTCCATATTAAATAAAAAAAAGATATTTTTGTGTTGGGTGGGGGTGTCTAAGAAAATTAAGATGACATTTAAATTCATAGCAGTGAAATCATTTGCTTAAGAGAAGGTTCTCAAATGAAAAATGGTTTATCAACTGGAAAACAATGCATAAATTATCACCGAAACAAACAGATAGGAATTTAGAATTTAAATACGTTTGAATGCAACTTGAATGACAAACGCTTGTATAATAAACATTTAGATTGAAACTAGCATTGTATATTTGTTTTTATATATATATATATTCGCACATATATATGCATATGTCTACGTAGGTGCATACATCTATAAAGTCATGTCTATATGCACGTGCATATATATATATATATATATATATATATATATATAGAGAGAGAGAGAGAGAGAGAGAGAAAGAGAGATAGAAGAAGAAACGTCTTTAGAAACTAATAACGGTTTTATGGATGGAATCAGCCTTATGTATAAAGAGTGGTGGGGGAGTACAGCGTAGAAAAAACATTGCTCATAATTTTCTTTCTTCCCTTATCATTTAATATTTAAGAATTTTTCCCATTTTGTCATTCACTTACCCACTGTTAGTCTAATATATACATATATATATATATATATAAGTTTCATACAGCGATTAGGCTTTTTATTCAATTTCTTTTGTGTTCCTGTAAATATTTGTTATGAACAAAAAGTGTGTACAAACTGTCCAAATGTTCTCCATATCCGAGCGTTTTCGGTTATCCAATTAGCCATTTTTTTTTTAACTGAAGATGTAGATTTTTATATTTGTGTATAATGATGTGTGGTGTTTTTTTAAAACACTGTCAACATGTTGTGGCAGTGTTCATGGTTGATATCACTGAGTGTTGATTTTTTTTATTATGAATCTTCCATTATTTTTAACCCGTTTTTTTTTACTTTTGAACGAAAATGTAATTAAAAGCCTAATCACAGTACTTTGTCAGCCCTCTTTAATGAAACACGCACGCACGTGTGTGTGTGGGGGGGCGTGTGTGTGGGGGGGGGGTTTCGTGTGTGTGTGTGTGTGTGTGTGTGTAATATGACGTGTAAAGATGTTTTAATTAAGACAAGTATATGAAGAACACCACCGATTTTCCTGGCACTCTGGTTCTATAATCTTACAAAATGATCTGTATTGTTCTTCCAAGAGCGTTTAACTAATAATAAAATAATTCAATAAACACCTGACCTAGCAACTGCCTTACCTTTGAAGTATTTTAACCATTAATCTGCATTAAATGAATATTAAATACGAATTTATCCACGGTCGAATAAAATAACGTCATATTATGACAGGTTTTTACTGTTTTAGTTTTCAATTTTCCTAATTATTACATAAGTATTTTGTAATTCTCGCGTGGGCAGAGGTGGGTGGATATTATTGCTTATAACCATAGAAAAACTTATCTCTTCTTTTGCAGCCAATAGAATCTAATGTTAATTCCATTTTACCAAGGCGCAAAAAATTGCGAAATATTTTTGCCCAGTTGTCAAGCAAAGGTTTTCACAAGTGAGTTTTCAATACTTTTATTTTCAATTGTAACGGATCTTACTACTTAAAACAGTAGAAAACTGATCGCTCTATTTAGTTCTAGTAGAGTCTTAAAATTATTTGAGTTTACCCACAGTATAAAAACAAGTGATCTCCTATTTTGTTAAACTCTTACTTTTATGACATTTACCATTAATACAATAGCGAAGAATCTTGCTACTTAAAACAGTAGGTAACTGATCCTTCTCTTTATGGCCATTAGAATTTTATAGTTAAAACACAGCGTAAAAAAAAAAGAGAATTTTTTAAGACTTTACTATTTGTCACGTATATATATATATATATATATATATATATACGTGTTTATTTATCGTGTTTTTTTGCTCTACTATTGTATTTTCGTACTTTCGTATTGAGCACTTTTTCTTGTGTTTAGGTTCCGTTTGGGGTTTTTTCTTTACTGCGGATACTTGACATTTTTGTTCTTGTTCCGCTGGTTTCTTTTTTTCTCCCCCTTTATCCGACGACTTATTACGCCGGATTGTAACGGATTTAGGTTCCGTTTGTTAACAGTTTTTCGAAGATTTAGATTAGTGTAAATTTACGGAGTGTAAACTTACGGAGTCTAATTAGTTATTATATATATATATATATATATCCGTTAGGATGTTTAAGGGTTATCGACCCAGCCCAATTTCCAAAACCTGACTAAATAACCGAACACCAGAATTTTTTTTTTTTTAATTCATTTTTGGTCAGACCGTCGACTTTTCAACATCTACCCTACAACTAAAACCGAGAGTGTAAGGGAGGTAACTCTCAGCAAAATGTCATTTCAAGATTAAATAAATGGTTAAACGAACAAAGTTAGCAAAAAAATACACTTGTAATTTTGTCTGGATTGAGTTATCGAACTATCTGTTCCCGGAAAATCGGTGGTGTGTTTGCGTCTTTATGACTAAAACAAAACAAACGGCATAAAAATATATGAAGGAAATGAAAAGTCAGTTAAGCCTGGAATCACAACTGCAGTATGGAAAGTTTCCTTCTTTTTTTTTTCATTTTTTCTTTTTTTTTTTTTTGTTCCCTTCACCTCAATATGTTAAATGGTCCATCTCAACAAAGCTTACTATATTCTTTCAATTTCTTGAATTACCAATTTCTTGACGAAAACGTCATTCTTTACCATAATTCTCGCCCGTTCTGTACATATTTTAGAAAAAATATTTATAACTTTTGGCATATGTTCTCCTCTTTTCGAGTCAAATAAAAATGTATATTGTTAGTAATCACTGTTTTGCTCTTTCGCAAGGATGCTAAAAATATTCCTTTACTTTTGGATAAAATTGCAAGGTATAAAAAATAATTCTTGCAAGGAATCTCGACAAACAATAACGATATATGAAAAAATGAGTTGTTACAATAATAGTATGATCCATTCTGTCAGCCGCCAGATCTTGGTTGCACATGCGCAGTCGGTCATCCAAACAATCGAAGAGAGAAAGAATTTATGCAGATCGCCATTTTCATCACGTGGTCATCCGATGATCAATCAGTTGTCAGCGGTTTATTCTCGTCAGTCAATTTCTCTTTTTTTTATTTTTTAATTCTCGATTCAGTGTCTCAACTCTGACTTAATCGAGACTTTTTTCCTCCATTTTTTATTAAACAGGTCACATGTATAAGAGAGTCTCCTAAAAATAGTAGAAAAGAAAAAAATGAGTTTAGTCGATAACAGAGAATCAAGTTAGAAGCAACTGATTGAATTAAACAACACAATTAAAAAGGAAGAATGAGCTTTCAGTGAAAACTATACATATATAAATACATATATATTCAAATAATATGATACATTAGAATATAAACTCTTAATTTATTGGATTACCCAGAGAGTTTGTTTGCTTTTTAAGCATTTTATAAACATTTAGATTTATTAAAAATGTCGTTTTTAATATTAATTTAAAAGCTATCATACCATTGTTTGTTTCTTTTTCGTTGTTTAAATTGTCAAAATTGATTGCATTTTCGTTCGTTGAATCTAACATAGGAAAATAACTTAAGCAATATTCCCAGGATAACATTTTAGAGAAATGTAAAAAAACAAAATAAAAAAAATAATTAACTAAGATAATTGTGCAACTTATGTAGAAGGTATTGTGACCGGTTGAAAGTGTCCGGAATGGTTTGCGAAGTCCCGACCTCAAAATTTGTCGATGAACAATGCTCCAATACCCGTTGAGGCTGATAGCAATCATATCAACGGTATACGACGCGAGAGAGCCAATACCCTCAAAAGGTCCGAATAATTTGCTTCGATTTGTCTGTTAGTCACTTTAATGTGTGACTTTCACACGAGCAATACACACACTATATATATATATATATATATATATATATATATATATATATATATTCATAATATTCATTAATATGTATGTGTGTGAGTGCATATGGAATATGTATATATATATATATATATATATATATATATATATATATACATATTCCATACATATATATACATATTCCTGACGAGCCGTTGTGCGAAACCGCGGTAGGTCTTGGCGATCTTGCGATTTTTTTCGTGTTTTTTTTTTTTTTTTTCGTGTATATATATATATATATATATATATATATATATATATATATATATATGTGCGTGTGTGTGTGTGTGTGTGTATGTGTGCATGTATGTGTACACATGTATATTATGTGTATATGAATTTTTTGTATATAGGTGTGTACACACATATATATGTGTGTATGCGCATGTATATGTATATAAGTGTGTAATAAATTGAATGTATGCGTGTGTATGTGTATGTATATATGTATTCTTATTCGTAGAATTGTGTGTGTATATATATGTATGTATGTGTGTACTTCTATAGGTATGTATATAATAATTGTAATTAATTTTTTTTTTACCTAGTGTTGTCTTTATTTAGTTTAATTTCAAATGACCTAATTTTTTTTAAAATAATTTTATTTTAAATCCTATATCTTTTTATTCCCTTTTATTAATAATTATGCCTTTTTAAGTAAAGGCCTTTTTCTAATACTTCAACGTTTTGGGGAAATTAGGTTTTTGAATTAGTCCAGCGTCTGTAATATTTTAAAAAATTTTTTTCTTTAGTTTCTTTCTTTTTCCCTCCCTTCCTTCTTTTATCTCTCTTACCACCTTTTTTCCGTGTTGCTTAAACTTACGTCGATTTAACACGGCTGTCTGTTAATTTTTAGTTACATTCTCCCTTTTTTTTGCGAACCCAAACGATGTCAATTTTTTTTCTTTTCTTATTTATTTGATTTTATTCTATCTTTTTCTTTTTCTTTTTCGTTTTCTTTTTCTTTTTCTTTCCCTTTATTTTTATTTTTATTTTATTTTATTATTTATTTTTTAATTTCTTTGCAATCTATTTAAAAAGGAAAAGTAGACTAATTTTTCTCCAGTTTCTGAAAGGTTTTTTCTGTTGCTGAGGTGATGTGTCGTCCCCCGTGGGGATCTTCATATCGAAATGGCCATTCAACATCTTTGAATTAATCCTTTTTTAATATATATTTGCTCTGTAATATTTTATTACATGGAGCTCTCTTCCTGTATCATTTTTTAATATTAAAATAAATTTTTAATATTAATTAGGATCGGGTTTTTTGGAATTTACCTTCCTGCTTTTTTCCCTTGGATTGAAGTATCTGAATTAAAAAATATATATATATAGAAGCCGTTTGAAATTAGAATGTACTTTCCACTGCAAAATAAAAAAAAACGAGAAAATTTTGTTGATATTTTTTCTAAGGAAACTAAGAGCATCTACTTTAACATACAAATACTTACACTTAACTGATTTTCACATACATGGCGGAAAGTACCTTCTTGTACTGGAGGCCTTATATATATAAAACAATCTTATTGGTGAAATTTTAGTGATTTCACGATTGGATCATGTTATTTAAGTCATGGGAATTATGTATGAAAAATAATATCGCACAAATATCAGCAATGGCTTTGGCGGCAAACCTCCATTTGATGGTTAAAATTTTTGATGACGTCTCTGCATAGTTGCTCCTCGATCTCACTAATATTCTTTATTATCTCAACCTCCAGTTGTTAAATTGTTGGAATAGATCTTACTTTTGAGATGACACCAAAGAAAGAAATCTAAAGGCGTCAAGTCGCACGATCGTGGTGGCCAGTTGACATCACTGTTTCGAAAGATGATTCGACCTGGGAACTTCTCATTCAATAAAGCCATTGATGCATTGGCTGCGTGGTATGTGACGCCGTCCTGTTGGAACTACTTCGACAGCCACAGCATTCAATTCAGGTCATAATTGCCATGGCTCAAAAAATATGACCCAATAGTGAAATCAATAAAATTTCACCAACAACACTGTTTTATTTACTGATTACTTCAATCCATCTTAAGGGAAAACTATATCGCTAATTCAGTAATGAATTAGAGCACTCTGGATATTGGCGTACAATACATGATACGATAAAAGTCTGCCTCCTTCTACCGAGCGCCCATAGCCCAGAGGTAGAATCGCCAACTGAAGCTAATTCGGTCGGGTTCCAATCCTGGGTTAAAAGCAATCAGAGTCTAACCGTACTGATGAGCTGTGATATAGTGAAACAGCTCTGTCTGCGGACGACTATATATAAATCCAAAAAGTATAAACAAATAGGTAAAATTCCAAAAACCAGAGGGTTTATATATATATATATTAGTTTTTGGTCATAATTAAATTAGACCAGTACACAGTTGTATTAAAAAGTGTTCAATACAAATATATTATAGAACATTCGAATATTTTTCATTTGGAAAAGAGTTATTTCGCGACCTTTCGGTATCTTTAAGCGATTTTCAATAACAGTTATTTACAATAACAGTTAGTGTAAATTGCTTTAAGATACCGAAAGGCAGAAACTTAGGTTGCGAACAACTCGTTTCCAATTGAAATATATATATATATATATATATATATATATATATATTATTTACATTCTTCGAACTGTTATCATCATCTTTGCTACCATATTCACGACGTTCGTTCTGCCCTTGTACACTTCGACCTCCTTCAGGTGATTGGAATTTAAACAGTCCGAACAATGGAAATAGGGTAATTACAACAAGTACAATAACTCCACTCCGAAATATATATATATATATATATATATATATATATATATATATATATTGGATGTGGATGGATGCTTGTTTGTTTGTTTTGTTTTTTTTTTGCATTTTTTTGTTTTTTTACTTCTACCGGTATGAAATCTTTTGTCGTTTGAATTTGATTAAATAAAATTTTCGTTTCGCCGTTGCTGAAGAAATGAGGAAGTCCTCGTAGAAATGGCTATTCAACGGATTTAACATCGAAATTTTTGTTTTATATATATAACAGGCAGTCCTGTTTCGGTATATCACAGCTGATAGGTTAGACATCTAATTGCTTCCAGCCAGGATTGAAACCCGACTATATATATATATTCAGGGCGCACTTGTGAAATAATTTAAACTCTGGGGCGCAATTTAGATTTTAATGAGAAAAAATAGCACTGTTCTTGGTGTGCTTTGGCAATTTTTTGAATGTGAGGCCTTATATGTGATAAACATATTCTGATTTCTTCATCAGCGCATTTAATATCTCATCTCTTTATGCATTTAATATTAAGTACAGAAAATTCTAA
>JBBBDQ010000701.1:970000-1005000 GCA_037127315.1 Ascarosepion bandense | reverse complement strand
TATCGAATTCAGAAAAAAATCACATTTCTAATTCGAATATTTAAATTTAGCTTTCAGTCAATTTTTAAATTTAAAATTTCTCACCGTCACCCCGCTGAACTTTAATATTTTTAGGCTTTCACTGGGTTAACAATTTTCTTTTTTAAGCTTTTACATATACCCAAAACCAAAATGCTTAGCTATAGATCTTTTTCAAATCAAAAGTTATATTAATATCTAATTTATATAATTGAAAGATTTTCTATAAGTTAGTAAGACCAGACATCAGGTACGTTTCTAGGATGCAGTTTATTCAAGTCAAACGGTAGTCAAGTCAAAAAATAACTCTTATGCCAGATTGTTAACCACGAAATAAAACCATGAGAATTGTAGCTCTCGGCAAATTTTAATCTAGTTGTAACATTCTACTGAACGAGGCAGAGTTGAAAGACGGTGAGGGGACGAAAAGACTAACGGGCGTGTCTTCCTTTTACGTAGCGCACTAGCGGTCTCTTGTCCCTCTTTTGACTCTCTGGCTTTTACTGTCAGGAACCACTGTCTTATAGAGGACAGTTTTCCTTGTTCTATCAGCTCTGGCTAAAAAAATAATTAACGAAAAACTCAGGGTTTTGTTTTATTTGGTAACATTTTTTGTCGGGATCGTTTGACCTGCTTCTGTGGCAGTCCACTTTAAGTTGACATTCTTTGCCAAGACGATAATATCTGTAACATCTATCAGATGTTTTCTTTAAGAAGTTTATGTCATACAATAGTATCTTTTAAGGAAAACTAATAATATATTTTAAGAAAGTATGATTTCTGAAAATAAGTTCAATTTTACAATCAAGTCTTCTGAAGAGTGGGTGCAATTCAGGTGAAACACAGAGTATAGGTAAGTGGTGGTGACGTGAATTGTTAAAAAGTCAAACTGTGGTTAGTTGTTTGTTCTTTATCGGGTTCTATGTGTGTCAAAATTGACTCAAGGGCACATAAAAATAAGTTAGTCACCACTTTAAAAATATAAATAAAAATAAAATCCTTGCCATGTCTTTTATAATATCACTTTATCCCTCATACATTTAGAGAAGAAATAAACCCAATTCTCCATGTATACTTTATTTTAACGACACAGTGACAGAAGAAACAGGATAAGTATGCAAATAAGCAAGATGGCTGCTATATCCATTGTAACTAGCGTCAGATGAGGGATGATGGATAATATGAAAAATTTAACTTTTAAGATGGCATAAACAAAAATACGTAATAAGCAACAAATAACAGTTCTGTTTTTATTTCTCATTATTTTTAAGTAATGAGCATGTAAATAATGTTTACGACGAGTCCCCTTAAAATATATACACACACTTATTTAAGAAATTGTACAAGAGCTTCAGGGCATCATGGATTTTAAGGTATTCTGTAAACAAGAAATAACTTTCAAATCTAGTGAGAATTTGGACCCACCTTGCATGAAAGAATGCCCGCTAGGTGGCGTTCTATTCAGGGCTATAAAAGAAACAGACATAACCCGTTCCTTACTATTTTTACTCCGCCTTGTAGTAGCTATAAAAAGGAGACACTTCACTTCAACAACATGACACACACACTATAGCTCAGCCTATAAATGTGTTGTTTCTTTTTTATGGGCTACAACAGTATACACGTAAAAAAAGATTTTCTTTTTCTTTTCTTTTGTGAACAATACTCTTCTTTATAGAAATATATACGTACCTCCATTATTTTTCGATACCTTAGATAAAAATGAATTTTTATAAATAACAAAGGCTAAAGGGTTAAAGTTACTATTCCCAGTAAGCAAAATACTATGGTGTATTTAAAACAAAAAATATGTTGACTGCAATCGATTTTTTCTAAACTGATTAGCACCATTTGTAGTCGCCTTTCATCTCATTGTATTAAAAATTCTTCCAAAAATAAAATAATAAAGTTGTGCATGGTCGACCATATATTAAAAAAAATAGGCCCGTTACATAATATTTCATACAATTGGGCCCTTGCCGTCAATATATATATATATATATATATATAACCCTACTCCCAGATGACTGGTATTCATTTTTTATTGATTTAAAAGATAAGAAATAGAATGAGAAAAAATACATTTCCTTTTGTTGGGAAAAGTAAACGAATTGATTGAACCTGCGTAGATGAACCGTAGACATAATATTGTCATCCTGTTTTGACGATTGCATTGTCCTAGATCAAATTGGAGAATTTTTTGTCTTCGTCTATCTGAGCTTTTGGTATGGACAGGAGAGCAATAAGAGAGAGTGTAAATCTCTCCCACTCAGTAGTGATAGGCCGAAGACTTAGTCGAAATGGATAACTGATATTATTTTCATTTCGGGCTGGTAAGGAAAACTGAAATCCCGTAGCTAACTTTACCACCCCGATTTTGTGCCTTTTCAATAAAACCGAGGTAGAAGACAACATCAGGGAATTGAGCCCGTGATTTTGCAGAAGATGGTCAATCTGAAATCGGCGAGCTGCTAAATCCAATTGAGCAAGCCATTGTTCCCGAGAGAAATTACTTCTAAGAGTGATACGAAAATACCATCCAGCTAATTTGTGCGTTACCTAATTTTGATCTTGTTTATAGTGTGTACATAAATTGGACATAAATGTATATAAATCTGCATCCGTATCGTTCTATGTTGTACTGATTATTTTCCATTTGCTGACTACCTGGAACCGGGGAATCAGGGATTGTGTTTTAACAATATACCGTTCCCTCGCGTGTCTGGGCTGACCTTGCCCGTTGATAAGGGGCAGTCCTACTTCAGCCGGTCTGAGATCAAACAAACATAGCGTGGTCGAATTAGTCGAGGTTCAGTAAGGGTTGGCTCAGATATGCCTATTGTTTGTGTTTATTTATATATATATGACACCCAACAGTCTTTATTATAACAGAGAGTATATGTATATATTCTTCAATAATCGACGCCATAATTATTCAAGAAAAAAAGAATATATTATTAAATAGCGAACACGCAGTAAGAGCTTACATAACTGGTAATAACTAGTAGCCTCGCTATTGCCTTTCTCCTTCTCTCTCTCTCTCATACACACACACACACACACACACACATTTATATATCCAATGGTCTTTATTATAATAGAGAGAATACATAAAAAATATTAGAAAATATTTTTAAAATCTTTCTGCAAAATTATTTGTATTAAGCTTTTTAATTTTTAATTAGTAATTTTTTTTTTCAATTAATAGCACTATCACCTAACTGGTTAAAAGATTTCATTTGAAAGATGTGTTTTTTGTTAAATATTTGGAATCCCGAAATTTAGATAGTAATAAAAACATGAGTAGACGGATCCCAACAACAATCTTATATAATATTCCATACACTGGCAACTTTCTTTGTTATTCAACACATTCCCTGCATTCAGTTCTGTAAATGCTCCTTAAGATAAGAATTGTTTTCATAATACCAAGTGTTCATAACACCAAGTATTTTATCTCGATGAAAATAAAACTACCCTTCACTATCAAGTAGCCGAAAAATTCTTTGTACATTTTCATTTAAATGCAAGAAACATGTGTATATACATTTTTACTGGGACTCACTGTATATATTAACCAAAATCATTTTTTGTTGTTATAAGTAAATCTTAATGAAATATTTATAAATACGAAAAAGTTAAATATAAATTTTTAATTATATTTTTAGAAACAATTCCGCCTGTTCTTTTTTCTTTGCAATTTTAAAGAAAGATGCTCTCAAAATGAACATAATAATGCAGCCAACGAGCAATATGATTGCAACTTAAAATAAAATGCAAGTTTAAAAAAAGAGAGTTTAGAATGCGAGAAAGAAAGAATTTGCAACGGACAACAGTGAAAAGAAATTAATCAAAAAACCGGAAAGTGTGAGATGCTGACAGAAGGATGGTGGAATCATGGGAAAACGGAAGGTGGGTTTGGAAGAATGTGGTAAAATAGTGAACAGAAAAGGATGTAAAAGAATTAAGAAATAAAGGACAAGAATTAAAATAGCACAGAGAAAAATGGGAGACACCAAAGACTGTAAAAGACTCACTATTACAACAATCTGTCCTCTGGTTTGGCAACGCCGCTCTGTAAGTAAAAAGTCCACAACTGAAATAGAGCACAATTACAATGAATCTTTGCACTTACGGGCTTTCGTACATTGTGATGACACTTATAAGCAACTGATTTGTACAAAACCACAGTTTATTGTATTTTCTTTCTTTTTTAAGTTGACATCGTACAAAAATACATTTTCTTTTAACTGGACATTATGGACTTCCAAACATGCAAATCAAATTTATTATATTGTTAGTGATATACAAACGCAAACATAGAGTTTGAAAAAAAGTTAACAGAAGATTTTCCTGAAAGAAAGAAAATGTGTGTTTGTAAGTTCAAAATGCTTACCAATCATTTAATACTGAACACTTTGTTTACGTAGATTTGCACACCTTTAAACACATAAAACTCCAGCAGTTTACTATGATACGTGTTTTGTTAGGCGCACATACGTTTGTTATAATACGGAGTGCAGCAGAAATACCTACCACGTATACCTATCCAGAAATATCTGCAAACTAATAAGAATTAGTGGCAATGATGTTTTCATCTACTCAATATCTTAGAATTATGTGGGAGGTATTTTTGCTGCACTCTATATATGTGTATGCGTGTGTGGACTGAATAAACACCATTTTGACTTTTCACGCAAAGATACAGTTATAGTTCCAAAATAAATAAACAGGTGATATTTAACTCATATTTCTTAAATTCACTTGTTTAATGAAAGCCAAAATAATATTCAAACAAATAAAATGTTATCAATTTATTTCAATAGTTGCACCAACATTTTAGAAATATAATGTTTCAATGGGATTTTCTGTAGAAATAAAAATGTTTTAAGTCAGCATCCCTGAAATTTAAAAAAAAATTATCTAAACACAATGAGAAAATATACTGAAATTAAGAAAGAAACATTAATGCCTTGGAGAGAATATGTAACAAATGTGGAAGTTCTAAGAATGTGAGAATTTTTTGTCTTCATCTGAGCTTTTGGTACGGACAGGAAAGCAATAAGAGAGAGAGTAAATCTCTCTCCCTCAGTAGTGAAAGGCCGAAGACTTAGTCGAAATGGATAACTGATATTATTTTCATTTCGAGCTGGTAAGGGAAACGGGAATCCCGTAACTACCTTTACCACCCCGATTTTGTGCCTTTTCAATAAAACCGAGGTAGAAGACAACATCAGGGAATTGAGCCCGTGATTTTGGACAAGTTCTTCTTCTTCTTTATGTGCCGTGTCCCTTTAGGACAGTCGATCATGGACTTTCACTTTCTCTCAACATTTTTCCTCTTGGTATCTTTCTCAAACCCCATTCTGCTCTATAATTGCTATAGCCCATCAAATATGTCTCGCGCTGCTTTCTCTTATCTCTCTTTTCCCTCTACCCGTCGCTGAGTATTAAATTCGCCAAACCCTCCTTCCTCATTGCGCATTTCTGTAACATCAGCTACCTCTTCCTGAAGCTAACTATAAGTTTTCTTCTCGTTTGCATCCTCTCCAACAGCTTATCGTTACTCCCATGCTCGGTCTATGGTATTCTCAGCATCCTTCTGTAGAACCACATTTCTGTTGCTTCTAGCCGCTCCTTCATCTTTGAAGAGATTGTCCAACATTTGCTGCTATATAGAAGGAAAGATATTATATAGCAGTCTACCACTCTTTTCTTTGTTTCGAATGAGATTTTCCTGTCTCTTAGTACTCTAGTTAGCTTTTGAGATGCATCCTTGGCCATGTCAATGCATCTTTGGATCTCAATATCACAGTTTCCATCCTCTGTCTGAATACTTTCCAGATATGTAATTTTTTTTTTTACCTTTTTTTATATTCATTTCCTCGACCTGCAGATGATATTTAGGGGTTTTGTTTTTGCTGATGACCATGTATTCAGTTTTCTTGAAGTTTATGCTCAGTCCTTTTTTTCTCGCTTTCTCTTGCAACCTTTTGTAGAAGTACCTGCATTTTCTTTTCTGTGCTTGTCTGATCTGCGTATCATATGTCGAAATAGTGGCAGTAAAGAATCTTGGCAAGAATTCTATTTCTCTCAAAGCTATTTCACCGTACAGGTGGAATAGATCTGGTGAGAAAACACATCCTTGTCTTACGCCTCTTTCTATTTTTGTGTTTCTGCTGAATTCGTTTCCTGTCCGTATGCAAGCGGTTCGCTGGCAATATGGGTTTTTGATTATCTTAATGCCATTCCCGAATATGTCGAGGTTGCCAAGCATCTCTAACAAGTTTTGTGGCGTACTTTGTCAAACGCCTTTGCTTAATCTATAAAGCACAAATAACTTCAAATAAAACTGATGCTAACTGATGCTGATAGTTAAATTATTTCAAACATATGAGAAAAGAAGCCTTTAAGAATGCAACACTCACAGAACACATTAAAGGCAAGAAAAGAAAAGAGTAACTGATTTGATACACAATACTGTGTACAAGTATTAGGACAAGAACTATTTTATCTTTTATGAGGCATATTGACAGAAAATAAACAATTGAATTAAAGTGATTTTACTTGATTTACTCAACAAATGCTTTAACAAGAAAAAATAGTTGCTACAAAATAAATCTAATATTTAGTATAATAGCCTTTTGCTTTGATCACAGCTTTCATTCTGTCAGGCATTGACATCACAAGCTTCTTCAATGTATTTGATGGTAACTCCTGCCAAGCAGCTTGTATTTGTACCCAAAATGTGTCTTGCAAACTAACATTAGATTTATCAATTTTTATCCAAAATATCCCATAGATGTTCAATAGAGTATTTTCAAAATAACTTGTTTAATAGAAAAAAAGAAAAATTAAATATAGCTTCTTTTTAATACATTTCTTTTACACCTAGTTTTAAATAATCAATATTTATTAGCAATTTACTTGGCTTTTCACCCTGTATTTGAATTTCAGCGAGTTTTTTTAGAAAAATTACTCCTGTCCTAAAACTACCAGTAGTTGGCAAAAGTGTTAAGACGGGTGATTTTAAACTTTATTTTGATGCCTCATAAAAGATAAAATAGTTCTTGTCCTAATATTTTTGCACAGTACTGTATTTGCACAAATTATTATTATTACTATATAGATCTACTAGGAATTAAAGAGAAATATAGAGACTCTGGGAATAACAGGGAACCCACAGAGGAAACAAGACAATAGGCGAACCCAACTTTATATATATATATATATATAAAGTTGGGTTCGCCTATTGTCCGGCTCCCACTCTTATCTGGTCATGTAAACAGGAGTAAAATATGTTTATCTCTTGTTTCCTCTGTGAGATTGGGTTCCCTGTTATTCCCAGAGTCTCTCTTTCTCTTTAATTCTTAGTAGTCACTTGCATCATAGTGGCATTATCGCCTTTCTTGGGGTGAACTGATTAATATATATGTATATATAAATATAGAAAGGACTCACCCTCACCAGCTGGAACCAATCATGCGTTCTTTTATTGATAACTTGTACAACAGATATAGGGAAAAGGGAAATTTAACAAAATGCCAGAAATACACATACACGTAAGCATAAATTCATAAGCTTAATATACAGCGAGTCTATAAATTATCTGTACAACTTCCTTCCGCAGTTTATTGTATCGATTAGAATTTAGATCCATCAATGCGCTACTTTGCAGGTGAAAGAAATATTATTAAAGTCGCCCTTATATATATATATATATATATATATATATATATATAGTGCATCGAGGCAGAAATGATTTTCTAAACATATACTGTTAAATATAAGAGACAATGAATGTATATTGTGTTTAATCATGAGCCGTTCTAAACATCGGATTTTGGCTTTCATTTCAGGTGAAAATAAAGACAAAAATTCTCCAACATTTGGATAATTTTTATTAAGTTGGTTCTAATCTTAACAACCCACACTTAATAAAATCACGTTTAAATCTGGTTATAACACATTACATTGCATTTGAATACATGGTTCTGTTGTCATTTCGCGCTATCATGCGGTGTGACGTCATGGAACCGCATTGCAAATTTGCGAACTGCGTTTGTTATTTTTTATAACTATTGCCGTTGCTTAGCGAAGTTTTATGTCAACACAAGATAAAATCGTCGCTGATGGTGGATGTTTTTGTGTTACCATCCTTATAATCTCTCTGAAGATGGCTCATGTAAGCCGAAAGCTTATAACCAATTTAATAAAAAAATTATCCAAATGTTGGAGCATTTTTGTCAATATTTTCAACTGAAATTTAAGCCAAAATACGATGTTTAGAACGGCTCATGATTAAACATAATAGACATTCATTGTCTCTTATATTTAACAGTATATATATATATATATATATATATATATATATATATATATATATATATATATATATATATGCAGTAAAATTTCAGAAAGAATTGGTAAAATTCGAGATAAGGTTGGTAAATAACCAAGGAGGATCCCAGCAATATCATTAAAATATTAAACAGATCCAATAGAGAGCTTAATACAAACCAATTCTATTTACAGTGCAGATATTTATTTATTTATTTATCTGTAAATTCAGATAAAACTTACTGGGGAAATAGCCATTTTTAACATGTCGTTTTAGCCTAACCCAAATAAAACCAATACATCCCAACCCAACCTTTACCTGTTTTGAAGCACTTCTTCTATTGACAGCGGGTAGACATCCAGCAAAGTAAATCGGTTTAACGTTTAGGAATAATCGATTTGCTTTTGCCTTTTCTTGTTCTCAGAAGAGACTACGAAAGAGACTCCACAGTGAATAACTTAGTTCGATTATACCTTACGTGTAACTTCAGTTCGGATAAATAATTTATCCTCCTCCTCGTGTTGCCAACATTTAGAAGCTACCAATTTACAATCGGGTGTTAGATTGTTGAAAAGTTGGGTACGGCATTCTCATGGCTGCTAGACGGCAAACTCTAAAGGGTTGCTCAGAGCCTCCAAAGGGTATTTCTACTAAAGAAGTTGTACCTTTATATTAGGTCGCAACATAAGTCTTTTATTAGTAGGTATCTTACTCCTTGGTATAAAGTACCTTTTATTTTTAGGCCAAACAAATAGTATCACAGTACTTGCACGGAAAGAAATGAGCTAGCGTTGTTTGTGTAGGCACGTGTAGGTTCTCCATTACTATTTTTCACAATTATTGCGTTTAGGAAGTTTTCTGTGCTCCCCTTGTTAATCAGTGATTTTAGTGTTTGTTCGTTAGCCGTGATCTCTTTCACTGCAGTTGATAGACAGCCAAATGTATCCACTGATGCCGAAACACATAGCGTTTCGCTTTCCTTTGTACTTCTACAAACTTAAGCCCAATGTCTCTGCTTTCCGTATGTATTGTATTTGTCCCTACTAGCAGAGTATAATATCTTTATATGTCTCTTTCCTCTGCAGGAAAAAAACGCGTGCGTTTATATAAGGCTGTTTCTATGTGTCTGTTTTTATTTTCTTGCTGTTTTTTTTTCTTACCCATACGATGGGTAGGGCAAAATAGGTGAAGAGGTTTCTGGCGTGAATGCGTTTGTATCGTACTTTGTAGGTTTTTTTTTGTTTTGATAAACTTAGTATTCTTGCCTGGTCATGGATCTACTGTAACGTTAAGGTGCTATTTTCGAGTATTCTTTGCCAGATATCCGTAGATCGAATCCCATTTTTAAGTCATCTTGTATCAATTCGGCTCGATATAATTTCGTTGATGCCGAAGAATATGAACAAACCATACTTAGTGTTATGTCGTGAGTAAGAATAAATAACTCAACAACAGGAATAGGTTAATTGTTGTATTCCGTGAAAATAATATTTACAAAGGTTATTAGTATCCAATACAAGAATAAAGGTTAATCGTCTCAACCGTCGTAAGACGTAGTATGAGCAATGGGTACTTCCGGGTCGTCACCGGAAATCTACGATTGACTTGTCGATACGGCTGCTCGGCACACTCTCTTGCGTAGATGCCACCATTACTTTACATAGTAATGGAATAATCCATTATAGCCGAATAGGCGCGGGCGTCCCAACACTTAGTTTTACAAAGGTTAGACAGAATCTATCAATTGCATCTGAAGGTGGTCGACGCCTCGTAGCCAGTAAAGGGACCATTTCATTTCTCTCTTTTATGTAGGTCCTGTCGTCCAGGATTGTTAAAGCCTCTTCGTAGGAAGGTGTCTGCGATATACTCGAAAACAGAAACATATTTCGTGAAGTAGTGAAGCATATTAGAATTTCTTCACAGTAGGTACCAATGGAGTTTCTGAAAGTTCTTCTCCAGTGACGATATTCCAGCTCGGCGTCAGACGCTTTGAGGTCAATAATTTCTTTTTTCTGGACAGAGTAGATTAGCCATTATCAAAATTGTTCACAATGAGATTTCTTTAAATTATAGTAGAATTGTTAGAGACGGTTTGTTTGGGCTTAAATGTAAGATTTAATGAATACTGACTACAAGCAGAATTATCCTGTATATAGCTATTCAGGGTAAATCCAGTAATGATGGAAATGGATCAAAATTCCCTCAGAAAGTCACTTGTATACATAGAAAGGATAATTACGAAGGCATCTTGACGGTGATTATTCCCTAAGATGCCATTTACAGCATACTAGATTTATTTTATAGAATATTCACTAACAATACGACTTAATACTCCTTCTTCGTCGTCTTTTCCTCTTTTTCATTTTATTTAACAGAGTGAAGATAAGAACCAGATTCAAGCAAGTATTTAGTTGTGTCATCGACTAGACCGTTATTGACTCTCCTCAGCAACGACATCCAATCATTCTTTAAGTGATCCTACCATCAAAACCACCTGAGGGTTAAACAGGAAATTACGCTTGCCCGTTCAATCACTGATTACGAGAGTTTTTCATCGTCTCTTTCTTTCTCTATTGATTTATGAGATTTCTTAAAGCGTCAAAAACCAGATATTCGATGCTCTATTCAAAGACAGCTGTTGCTGCTACTGCTGTTTTTAGATATCACGTGATGTACGAAAAGCTAAGCAATGGACGCCGATCGATAAATGCGCAAAGACATCAACACAAATGACAATCACCAGACGAATTCAGAATTTGCAAAGAACGAAAAGCCTACATTTTTGATCAGGCTAGTCATCGATCGATATATAGGTGTTTGTATAACCCAGGGGATACAGCTGATGATAGATAATGGTACCTGTGTTTGGACAGAAAGCGTCCGGTTCTAAATACTGAATTGTTTTTGTTTTTTTTATACTTAATTAAACTTCTGGACATGGATAGCCAGGCAGAGACAACTTAGAAATAAAGGGTCTGTGTTAAAGAAAGCGCTTTTGATTTATTACATACTTTTATTATATTCCAAGCAACAAGTTTTTGTCAATTCTCACTCAGTCCTGTAATGGGAAAGATGAACAAGTTGTATGAATTGCGACTAAGATTTCCTATTGATTTCAAAGGACAACGTTTATGCCTAAGTAAAAAACTGGAACTTGGATGTTAATTTTCTTGACAAGCAGAAAGAAATGGACGATTTGTGTAATAATAAAATCTTCCTTACCATTTATTTCCTTCTGGTTGTTAGAATTTCATTTTCAAATTAATATTAGCTCAAGCCCCAGGAGGTCATCCCACCAGGTAGTGCCTCTCCTTCGGTCATTACTCTCCGCCTGAGACGTCCCCAAAAAGAAAAAGTGCCGAAGAGCGGGGTGAGGAATTTTTTACGGTTGTTGCTGATAAACCCACTTTAAACGCAACTTCGTGGCCTATTCGGTAACGACGTGGATGCAATGAAAAATCCCTACCATTTTTTTTTAGTATTGTCCTATACTCAACGAAGCTTAGTGAAAATCAGCCCAACTGGATATACTGGATATATCTTGCTTAAAATAGATTTTACAAGCATAATAGCCGAATAACGTATGATAATATAAATTTCTTTGAGATTGATGGTTATCTCTGTATGAAATTCATTATTTTATTTTTTATTGACTCTTATCCAATACAAGGCCCGCCAGCCACCCAATGTAGCGATTACTGATTCAGGATATTGCACAAAAAAGAGTGGGTAAGGAAGGCAGTTAAGGGGATATGGAAGTATGATATTGTTTAACTCTTGACATAAAGAGTGATCCGGAAAGCATCCCCTCAGGAGTCTGTTTCACGTAAGTAGTAGTTCTTGGGAAGGATTTGTCTGAATGGAACTCTTTCGATACTAATGGATTATCAGTGGAACGGGGCTGATTCGTTGTTGGGTTCATGTCATGGTCGGTCTTGATTGTAAAGGTCAGGGCTGGTGGAACTAATGAATGTCGCTAGTCAGAACATTTGCCATGAAAATTAAGATACAGTAGAGAGGCGCTTGCAATGTTTCGTCTGTACAGTAAGAGTGGAAATAATTATCACTCAAAAGGCGGCAAAAAACACTTCTGAAACTCTACGAAAGCTGAAGAGTGAGCACTGGGTAATAAGATGGGTTGATTCTTCACTTTGTTTAGAAAATGAACATAGCATTTGGTGTTAAAGTTATGCTTTGATATGATAAATTACTGACATCATAAATTTGATTCATAGTGTAATGGCGGCATCACCGACAGACTGAATGAACTCTTCCAAATATTACTTATACCTCCCCTCACAAGAGGTGAGGGAGGGAAGTAGCCTGAGGAGATCGTCCTCAGAGCGGCCCGAAATTAGCCGAGAGTCGGTCTACGAACACTGCTACCTTAACGACCATTACGAGTCCCAGTTCTAAGGCCGAGGGTCGAATCATAGTATTCCACACGAACTCGTATTGTTCCTACTAACCAAGTTCCAAGTATTGTATACTTTTCGTATTTAATATATATTCGTATTTTTTTGTTTGGTTGCTTTTGCGTTATTCTTGCTGGACCTTTAACCGGCTCCACGACACATAGCTTTTACCAATTTATGAGCATTTAGTTTTAAAGATTATCGGAACAATGTAGAGAAATAACTTCACATAATTTTCACAGGTGTTTGTTTACAAGCTGATTTCAAATTTTTGCTATTTCAAAAATAAATCTAAATAAAGTTAATATATTTTGTGTATGGGTAGGTTTTGAGGGCTATCCCAATGCGTTTAGAAAAATAAAGGAAGACAATGAAGGTGTTAGGTATTACCTATTTATTAATCATTAATATTTCGAGATCATAGTCTCATCTTCAGACTGGTAGGAGAGCTTAAAACACATTGAATGGAAAATATATTCAAACCAGGATTCTAATTATAAACCACATGCAAGACATGCAATTTTTTACTGTATTCGATAAGTAAAAACTGTATGAAAAATGTAATAGATTACAAAAAGACTAATCAACAAATAAGATTTGTTGTGTCATAATTAATAAAAACTAAACATGGATTAAAGTTTATATAACACAATAATACTGATAGGAACAAATTATAAAATAAAATGTTTTAAACTTTCATTGTTTGTTGAAAATAACACGAAAACTACAGGACAGTATATTACAGCATAATACAGCAATATTGTTTATAATAATTTTCTTTTAAAGTAATTGATGGTTTTAATTGATGGTTTACTATAATGTGCTTGGGTCATGCATCTTGTCTATTTGTAAAGCTTAAATGAATTATAACTTTTCTAAGGACATGCTATAATGCTTTCACTGATCGCCGTAATAAAATTTCAACTCTACAATTTTGAAACTAAAGATAATCTTTAAATTTCCTCAAAAAACAGCAAAGATTTGGGTTAAAAATTATTAAATTTATTATATGAAACCCCAAATTTCAAATTCAGTGCAATAACATGATTTCAAATATTGGGCATGCCAGAATCAACACAGACAAATGTGGCCCAAAAATCGAAAGTTTCAAAGTAATAGTTAAAGATAACTTTCAGAAACTAAGTAATAGGGGATATGAAAATGATAGAAACAAAGAAATGAACTGTTATGTAATATCAGTCTTCTTACATTGCAGTGAATGATGGACTATTTTCTTACAGGTGAAAATGAGACCTTTTTCTTTTAAATCATATCACCCCGAGCAAGGCGGTAACGCCACTGATGTGCAGGGGGATACATAAGAGTAAAAGCACTAGATAGAAGAGAGTGAAGAGAAAGACAAACCATTTAGAAAGGAGGGAATACAGGTGTGATGACAGCTGCATATGTGGAGAGAAAGGAAAGGATATACAGGGTGGTGAGGAAAGAACTAGGGTCAAGTGGTTAAGAGATGAGTATGGACCTTGCATTTGAATTCCTGGAGGTTGTAGCCGTCAGGAAAGCAAAAATAAGGAAGCGAGTTCCACAGGCGGGAAAAGCGAGGAAAGAAGCTGCAGAAGTAGAATTGTCGTCTGCATTTGGTTGATCTCACTGTAAATGGGTGAGACCCAGTTGCCAGTCTGGTTGCACAAGTAAACACCTGTTGCAGAGGCACCAGTGACTTAAGTTCGTTGGAGCAGAAGCTATGGAAGTATTTATAGAACAGACGAGGGGAAGCCACATCCCGTCGATTGGAAAGTGGCTGTAGTCGAGCCGCAAATTCGGTACTTATCACATTACTGATTCTCCTTTGGAGCCTGTCAAGAAAACGGAGATGAACAGCGGGGGCATCTGACCATATATAGCAGTAGTACTCCATGCACGGACGAATGGTTGATTTGTATATATGCAGGATTTTGTCTCTTTCTTTTCTTGCCTGGCTGGATTTTTGTTGTCTTCCTACCCTCTTGAGGTCACACACTGGCTATTTCAGTTGACTAACCCACTCCGTCTCAGTATCCCTTGGAGTGACCAAAAAGTTAAAAATTATTTTTATCTTCCTGGTAGTACCCATGTGTTGGGATGGGAATCAACTTTGTTTTAAATATTCTTAAAAGTAAGCCATTTTTTGATTAATTTTAAACTTTTCATGCTTTATTGAACGATTGGTCTGAATCGAAAGAGACGTGGTTCTACAGAATAATGCTGAGAATGCTATGGACAGAGCATGTAAGCAATGAGCGCTTAGAATTAGGGAGAGAGATTTTAGTTATATGGAACTAACAATGAAAAAAGACAGTTCGGGAAATTTCGAACACACAGGGCACAGATGGCAAGATAGGCAAAGAGAAACAATAGGTAAGTCACCTAACGAGTTTGTGTACATAACTGGCAGAAAGGGATCAGATGGATAATAAAATATAAAAACTGCTAAGAGATACAAAGGATAGGAAGTTGTAGCGAGCCATGATTGCAAACTTTTTTATTATTATTATTATTATTATAAAAAGGTTTTCACGTGCAATCTTTTAAATATATTTTTCAGGTGTTGAGGTTTTGGACAAAATCCAAAGAAGAATCTGCAATGTATTCGATCCTGACCTAGCATCTGTACTTCAGTCACTTTCTCACCGAAGTGACGTGGCTTCCCTCTGTCTTTTCTACAACTATTATCACGGCAACTACACTGGCGAGATTTTTTTTCCCTGGTTACTCGACTACGTAAGTTTAAGCGTGCTAATAGACTTACTTCCCTTATAACTACAACTTCAAAAATATAAATACAACGTCAATCGCCATCTTGTGTCTTCTTGAATCCCATTCATCATTTGTCCTTAACTCAATGCTTCTTATACTCAATCTTTTTTCTTACATTCATTCCTTGTATCCCCACCCCTTGCGTATTAGTAGCGTTTCAACCTTGTTTGGAGTGATACGATATTTTAAAAAGATGTAAAATATTTGGTTGGCCAATAAGTTAATTCCGTTTATGAAGTTAAATTTCTATTAGGTTATTCCATATATTCGTTTGTATTTTCGGAGGATCTACGAATAAACTCGAAGACTAATCTTCCGTGGTATTTTTTTGCTTCTTAGTAACTCTGGTCCGGCTTATTTCAGATTAGACACCATGTTTGAAATGAAATGCCAAGTAGACAAGAATGAGCATGTTCGACATATTTGCTTTTAAACAAGGTCCAAAAGCTGATCGAGATGTTTGTGTTTTGTATGAATATAACTTCATTACCGACTGTTGAATTCCTTGGATTTACTTACGTGCAAATACCCATGGGAAAGGTATTAATCCGTCTCTTTCCTCCGATCATGTGTTAAATAATAAGACAGATTGCCTTGGCCGGCAACCAGTCTACCACAGAATGTAATGGCAACCGATTACGGGATAATCTTCTGCCCAGTCAGTAATGTCTCTTTCGAAATATGATCGCCCAAAGCTTGTATCAGGTATAGCACTTAAATGACCGTCAGAATGGCACAGTAATGTCACAGTAATGGTCTTCCCGTTTCAAGTAGAAGTTCGAAATCACAGACTCTTCACGTTCTGGACGACCTGTTCAGTTTGATGAGAAACAATTGCACGCTTTGATTAAAGAAGAACCTCGACAGACCACCGAGGAATTGGCTCAACTGAGAGGCTCACGTATTACTCTCAATAGTCATGTTCAGTCCAAGGGTGAGGAAATGTAAGGATAGGAAATTAAGAATTAAAATTAACCTCCTTCTTCACTTTTACAAATATTCACAATGACGTGTAAAATCCTTGTTTTCCCCAAATAGAAAAAGGATTGACCTTGTGCTTAAAGAAAAAGTTCAAAACCATATTTTGCAAGTAGGTGCTAAATTGATTTTTGACCAATGGGAGCGACTTGCAAAACCAAAAGGGACTTCGCGATCAAGTGTGAAAATCCAAAATTACAATAAAAAGTTCAGATCAGTGCCAGTCAAGACACAGTCAGGGGATGGAAGCAGCAAAGACGACAAGTTAAAATGTAACAGGGGAAGCTTCAAGCTGACGCGGACATTCGTCCTCTTTCTCTTTTCTTCTCCTGTGCTGATTTCTTTTACTTCTTCTTCTCTATCCAAAGATATTCCTACCGAACAAACACATACATACGTACGTACGCATATACTCTTTCAACAATTACTACTATGAACATTTTCTACAAATCTTGATACCCATAAATTGAACACGAACTTTAACCCTTAACTTCTTAATAATGTTTCTAATTGCACATGAACTCCTATAACTATAACCTTTTTTTTTTTTAATAAATTTCTATTTTAATATGAAAAATGTATATTTTTATTTTTACACTAATTCTACACTAATTCACACATTTCAATCTGCAACCAACCTTCTGATAATAATGGATAAAAACTTGTAAGCTGTAGGGAGTTCGGTCATGTATGACACAAGACCGAATCAAAGGAAAATTAATCAGCTCCCTACGGCTACAAAAACACGGTGCATGAGTGTTACACACATAGATTAAGAGAAACAAATACCAGTGCTCCGCCCTTGTTACCAGAGATCAGGTTACTCATTGATTCAAAGAAATAGCTCAGTTGGAAACTTCAGACCCACACACTATATTCTCCTGATTTAATCCCTTCGGGCAATTTTTGGTCGCTTTCTAACAATTTGAGGGGTGTTTAGTTCAGCAACGATGTGGTGATTAAAATGTAGCTTGAAGTTCTCGAGTTAAATGCTAATAATTACTATTGTTGAGGCATTGAGCACTTAGTGGATCGTTGGCAGGAAGTCACAAGCAATGAAGAGGAATATGTTGTTGAATGGTTCATTAGAACTATTAATAACAAGAATTACTAAAAAAATAAGTATTAAAATAAATAATAAAAAACGAACTAATTTATCTAACAACCTCATACCGAACATTTTAGCCAGCACACTATGAGTATGTAGTAATTTTTAGGGTATCAGTTAAATACTTAATAATAATAGAAAAGCTATTCTCGATTTTATGTCAAGTAAAAACTTATATTAATGCTAGTTTTAATTAGTCAGACCTTTCTGATTAAAAATACTTTATTCTAAATTTCATGCCATGAATAATATTTGCTTTAAATCAGATTAATTTAACTTTAAATTTGCTCATTTTTCAAAAATAACATGTGAGAGATGTATATCTTATTTTTGCAAGATTTTGAAAACCAAGAATTAACTTTTTCGCTAATTTTTAAATAAAGACTTACGTAATTTTCTAACGGAAGGTTTAAGAAAAAACAAAGAAAACACAAGACGATGGCTAACGATATTATTCTTCAAGTATTTTGTATTCGTGAAGAGACGCGGGAAAAGGTCACGTGAAGGTAACATTTCAGTCTGTCTCGCTAATTGCAAGCACTGACGTCTCGTAAAGCACTCTTTTTAGACTTAGAGCGTGTTATTTTAATTTTCTTTTTCATCGATTTTCACTGAAAGTTGAATTAAAAAGAGATAAATAAATAGATATATTTCTCATCTGTTATTCGGGAGAAAGGATAAGTTTTCCTTGTGTTTCTTCTTCTTTGTGGTTTGGGGCTCGGCATGATAAATTGCCAAGCTGAATTCAAATTCAGATTAAGATCATTACATTCACTATCTCGCAAATATTCTTGAGAAACGTATGAATCCATCACTTCGCCCCCAGATATGGGTTAATTAGCCGTACAGACTGGACTTTCTACCGGTGGTTGGCTAGTACAGAAGAAAAACTCTGAATTCAAAACCGTACGTAGCCGTGACGGACACACACTTGAAATGTAACTATGGTCTACTCAGTTCACAGTTAGATCAACCAAATGCAGCCGACTATTCTACTCCATTAGCTTCTGTGAAACTCTTTTCCATATTCTTGCTTTCCTGACGGCTACAACCTCCAGGAATTTAAATGCAATGTCAATACCCATCTCTTAACCCCTTGACACCTTGTATATCTTTTCCTTTCTCTCTACCTTTGCAACTGTCATGACACCTGTATTCCCATCCTTCTCTTGCTCCTTTCTCTGACACCCACTGTAGCTGGTTTGTCTTTCTCTTTACTCTCCTCCTATCTAATATTCTTTTATCTAGTCCCCTGCGCATCAGTGGCGTTACTGCCTTGCTTGGGGTGAAATGATAAAAGAAATTATAGTCAGTTGGCTCTGTGTGTGTTGAAGAAACACAAATGGGTTTGAGCAAATTAGGATTCTCAGAAACAAGCAGCTATGCTGAAGATATTTTTTTTAATCTTTGCAACGAACAAGTTAATAAAACGAAAAAGAATAAAGGGGTTACTAAATAAAAGAGAATATAAGAAAAAGAAAGAAATTAAGAACAGAAGTCAATAAAAGAACAGGTATTAAGAATATAGAATACAACGATTGACATTTCATTTAATTCTTTCAGGAAAAATTCGACTGGGACGCAAGAAGCTGGTAGAACATTTCACAAGCTAGAAATGCGAGAGAAGAAACTGTTAGCAAAGAACTTACAGTTCTATCTAGCCATTTCAACTGTTAATTTATAAAACCTTGCCGCCAATCTAATACTAAATTCGTAAAGTCGAAGTATCAAAGATAAAAGCTAATCAGAACAATTACCATGAAAGTATTTATAAAGAACAGGCACAAGGCAACTACGTTAGGGAGGTGGGAAATTGATTGAAGCTTAGATGCCAGGTCAGGACAAATAACATTTTAGATTCTTCTTTGTATTTTATCAAGAATCTATAGATATATAACGGAAGCACCAGACCAGATGTGACAACCATAATAAATATAAAGAGACTTATAAATGTGTACGGCAGATTCTGGTGAGAAAAATTGTCTAGCAAGAAACAGTGAACCAAGCTCACTGATCTGCACTGTCGAAGCATCTCTGATGTTTTCTATGTTACAATTCATTGATTTCCAATGGAAGTTGAATTAAACGTAAATAAAAAAAAGTATTTTATTCCCTTATTATATTCCATTAAAAAAAAACGAACGAATATAACAAATATGTTTCTTTATCTGTGTTTCTGTAACTCAAGGACGCTTTGAAGTTTCGGAAATAAATTGTCCATCATTAATACGCTATCTTTACAAGAATCAGATCAAATCAAAAATAGAGTATTATTGCCAAATCAGAATCTTCACTTTTCAGCCATGATAGATTTCAAAAGCATTTAGGTGGATTTGTGGGCGATGAACAATAATCAACCCCACAGCCTCTTTTCTCAGAAACGAAACATCACAAACAGCTCACTACCCCTACGAAAGTAAAAAATAAAAATAAAAATAAAATGTCGACAATTTACCCATCGCAACCTGTATATTTTGATTAAAAGTTTTAGATTTTTATACAAGTCTGCTCAATATTAGGGATTAAGCATGTGCAGATATAGTGTGGACATAAGAATCAACGATGTATGGTGAATATAATTTTCCTACTTTAAGATGTGAAACTTACGGTTACCATACGTTGTTGACTTCCATGTTGACTTCCATATATAAATTCAGGTAACGAGAACCAACAGTTTTACAATTCCGAGTTCTCTGGCATTTACTTTTTTTTAAAAAAGTGTTCAATACAGTAAATATTGTTAAGCATAATATATTTATATAATTAAATTTGTTTTTTTAATTAAAAATACATTGCGACTCAGAAATTTCTATGTTTCGAGATTTCTACCTCGTCATCAGGCAGTGTTAGATCATAGTTGTGAAAGAAAGGGGTGTTAAAAATTAGGTTGACACTTTTGCCGTTAAGATTGAAATAAGAAATCATGTATTCCCCAAAAATATATACTTTTTTTTTCAAATTTAAAGTGAATCTCTATTCTGATTAGTTAAATGTAACGCACACAGAAGTTTTTATGTCTTCCCATATTTATAAATAACAAACGTATTGTTTCTTTTATTTAAATGAAAATCATTTTCACTACTATGATCTAACATTGCCTGATGACGAGGGATAAAATCTAGAAACAGAAATTTCCGCGTCGCAATGTATTTTTAATTAAAAAAACAAATATATATATATATATATATATATATATATACATATATTCGAAGATGTCAATGCCCATCACTCTGAGTAGCTTAAAGACGCTGTTACTGATCTAGCGGGTGTCCACGCCATGAACTTCGCTATTTCCCAATCCCTTACGCAAGTGATGGACTTCCCCACTCGCTTCCCAAGCACTCCCTCTGGACACTCCTCACTACTAGATATATGTTTTACCTCTGCCCCTGACGCCTGTCAAATCTCGTAGCTTTGTCCGCTCGGCAACTCCGACCATGCTGTTGTCTCTCTCAGTATTGCTTTTCAATCTCACTCCCCTCAGGGGCCTTCTACCTATAGGACCTCCTAACGCTACCAAAAAGCTGACTGGGATTCCTTTCGCGATTTCCTCTGCGACGTCCCTTGGGAAAAAGTGTTCGATCTCCCAGTTGATGACTGTGCATCTGAGGTCTCGTCATGAGTGAAAGCTGGCATTGATGCCTTCATACCCACCAGGAAGTATTGCCGAAAACCTCATTCCTCTCCGTGGTTCTCTCCTGCCTGTTCGGCCGCCATTGCCCACAGGAACCATTACTTCCGACTATTCAGGAGCCAGTCATCTGATCACAATAGGCGCCTATGCACGTCTGCTCGCAATAAGTGCAAGAGAATCCTGAATGACGCTAAACAGTTGTTCGCTGAGAGAATGCGACAGCGCATAGATGACCGCAGGTTCGGCTCCAAGGACTACTGGCGGATATGAAAACGGATGCTTAACAACTGCAAATCCTCTACACCTCCTTTAATCCACGAATTTGAGGTTCTCACATCATCTGCGGACAAAGCTGAGTGCTTTGCTCGCAGATTCTCATCCAACTCCACGTTTGACTCATCTGGAATAAGCTCACCCGACTTCCCCGTTAGAACTGAGGTTAAACTGCACGACGTACATATCACCCTGAAGGTAGTATCCCGAGTAATTTCAAAACTTGACCCCAATAAGGCGAGCGGTGACGACGGAATTCTGGTGATAGTCCTTAAGAGGTGTGCCCCTGAACTCTCCCCTGTCCTCTCTAAACTGTTTAACTACTGCCTTTCTGCTTCCTGTTTTCCTGCATGCTGGAAGTTCTCTTCAGTCGTTCCTGTTTTTAAGAATTGTGGTGAACCCTCGGACCCATCCAACTATCGCCCTATCAGTCTTCTACCGATATTCGGTAAAGTGTTCGAGGCCATAATCAATGCTGATATAGTTCAACATCTTACTGCCCACAAACTCTTCTCTGACAAGCAATATAGCTTCCGCTTTGCCAGGTCCACTGCCGATATGCTAACAACCTTTACGGAGTACATGCTCCAGACCCTCGATGAGTCAGGCGAGGCTCGTGAAGTCGCTCTGGACATCTCCAAGGCTTTTGACAGGGTTTGGCACTCCGGCCTCCTTTGCAAGCTACGGGGTTACGGCAAAGCTAAGAAAACAGGTGCGATGACAGATACATAGGTGGAGAGAAAGGGAAGGTTATACAGCGTTGGGGAGAGAGCTAGAGTCCAGTGGTTAGTAAATGAGTATTGACTTTGCATTTAAATTTCTGGAGGTTGTAGCCGTCAGGAAAGCAAGAATACGGGAGTGAGTTCCACAGGCGGGAAGTGCGAGAGAAGAAGCTTCAGTAGTAGAATTGTCGTCTGCATTTGGCTGACCTGACTGTGAATGGGTGGGACCCACTTGCCAGTCTGGTTGCACGAGTAAACACCTGTTGAGGAGGCATCAGTGACTTAAATTCGTCTGAGCAGAATGCTTGTAAAATCTACAAAACCTACGTAATATGCATAATTACAATTCTAAAATCGTATCAAATTATACAAACATGAATATGTATCAACAGAAATATCAGCATAGTATAACTTGTCTTTATTTTTGTTTTGTCTTAATTTGGAATCAACAATCACATGTCTGTGACGTAAGCAAACCTTCAAATTGGTAGATAACAGCTGTGGTTTAGCCTGAAGAGGGATGTACTCAAGTAGGTCAACTTTGCATGAATGAATATTTCTCTGGCTTTTATCTCAGATATATGGACAGAACTAGTCAGCTGCTCAGTTAGGCAGTAACCCTTTGACCACACCCAGTCATGAAGCTGAGGATAATTACTTATTTTTCTCAGTAAAATCCATCTATTATCCTAACAATTGTTTTTATCTTTGTTATTGTTATACACAACATTTCAGTCGATGCGTTCCACAACCTACCCTGTTTTCATCTTCTGTACAAGTACAATATCAGCCCAAAATAATTACACATTGCTGATAACAGCAAAAATGAAAAAACTATTATAGAAATTATTATATGATTAATATAATAAAATAATAATTATTATACAAATTATTATATGAAATAATGAAAGTACTTTAGAAAATAGCTACGAATCATCTGTTCAAATCGATAAATTTTACATAGAAAGTTTTAATGTGAATCTTTCTTAAGGTTAAAAGAAATTACCTAGGCATTATTTTAAATCCATCATTCGTTTTAGGAATTATCTAATATTTTGACCCTTTGAACCCTGAGTCCTGACCATTTGTCATAACCCTGACACTAAAATCTCCAGAGAATAATCAGACTTAATACTTTCTGATACATTATCCCTGCCCATTTGGGTAAGTGTTACTATCTCAAAACAGTCTTTGTAACAGAATTGTCAATGAAGAGCAAAAAATGGCTAGTATGATGTTGCTCATATAAACAGCATTATTCTACTTATATGCTTGACTGTGTCATTGTTTTCAGTGACTATCTTCAGGAGAATTATACAAGTTAACCAGTTCCTTTTTTTGCCATGGGACAAGATTCAGACTAGGAATTATTGTTCTGTGAGTTATCTATAAACTGAAATAAAATGTAATGAACTTGGTTGTTTATAACTTATAAAATATGGATGCTTTGCATTTACCCTGATAATGACTGATAGTCACTTACCTCACTGGCATAAACAGGGAAGCTAGTTGCATAGACTGCATCCTGAATGCTCAGATAGAGATTGTCGCTAAATCTTTCTATGAAACCAGCAGATTCCAACACTGCATAAACCGGATCTGTCAAAGAAATAAAATTAGCAATCAGTTAATCACTTAACGTTCTATACTATCTAAATTGATTTAAAAAAGAAGACGCTGTCTCGTTCGCCTATTTAGAGCGGGGCTGGTCAAAGTGGATGATAATTTCTCCGAGGATGAGTATCATATATAAAGCAATAGCAGAAGAAAAAAACAGCAAAAACGCAAAAAGGAGAGAAGCAGCAAAACTTAAACATCTGAGAGAAACAGAAAAATGGAGATATGAGGAGAGAAACAAAATGTAGACACTGAGTAAGAAGCAGCAAAGAAGAGAAACTGAGCAAGAAACAGCAAAATAGAGACATTGAGTAAGAAATAGTAAAATAGAGACACTGAATAAGAAACAGCAAAACAGAGACACTGAGCAAGAAACAGCAAAGTAGAGAAACTGAGCAAGAAACAGCAAAATAGAGACACTGAGCAAGAAACAGCAAAATAGAGACACTGAGCAAGAAACACCAAAGTAGAGACACAGAGCAAGAAACAGCAAAATGGAGACATTGTGAAAAAACAACAAAATGGAGACTTTGTAAAAGAACAGCAAAATTAAGTCATTGAGAAATAAATGGCAAAATAGAGACTTTGAACAAGAAACAGCAAAATGGAGACATTATGGAAAACTGCATAAATTTTGTACCCACATTTTTGCAGGGGTGAAATGGACTGATGAAATTTGAACAACGACAATAAAATTAACAAATAACTTACCACGGATACCAGCATAAAGCAACTTCACACCAATTTTGCTATAATCTGTTGATAGCTACAATAAAAAAGTACATTTGAATTAATATCCAAGATTCTTAATGACATAGAAAAACAAAAAAAAATTATATAAACAATAAGATTTGATTCTATTAAATACAACAAAATTACTAGTATCTTTAAATATATCTGTAGGGATAGCTATGTTTCAAGCCTCTCAGTAGATGCCAGAAACTGCAGATAGAGCAAAAGCTATATACATATATAATATCCTGGTATTTTATAAATTACTTTTTGTTCAATATATTTTCATGTTAAAAAATATATGCATTAAACATAACAGTAATATGGAAAGATCCCTCAAATGAAACTGATAAGCAACATGAGGACAAAAACTGTGATGACAAAACCTATTTCAAGACCAAGCTGAAGCAAGATCATCACTTAACAGACAAAGGTATCTGAGTGTCTCACATAAAAGACTTGAAGAAATATGACTGCAATCGAAAATTGTAGGAATAAAGAAATAGATTAATTAAATAGTTCATTTTGCTTAGGAATTAATTTAGTCTAAATAAAACGTCTAAGGGAAGTAATTACTCATAAATTTACTAACTGAAGTTGATTTACCCCACTTCCCATTAGAGATAGGACAAGAAATACATAAATAAATAAACATTGATAATTGTTATATAGCTTGATTATCCCTGAAAAAAAAACATAACTGAACAAAGAACAAAAAAGCTTTGAATTGAATTTTAGATTTAATCAAACTTTTATAATCAATAATCCGTGATATTCCAAAATTTTATGGCTACTACTTTTTATGATCTAATACCTGATTATTTTCGTGAGGGGTAGAGAGGGTCTATGTATCAATAAACCGCAGAAAAATCAGCAACTCTAGGATAACATCTCCACAGAAATTCGAGGGTTGCTGCCTGAGCTATTAAACACTGTTCTGCAGAAAGCTATAAAAAATACGTTACCTGGTTCCACAAGGTCAGACCTTCACAACTAGGAGCTGCCATGTCACTTACATAGTAGAAAACTACAAACACTTCCCCCGTATTCCATTGGTGAGAAGTTCCACTCAAACAGCTTCTTCCTGCGAATAATGGACCTATGGAACAGACCCTCAAGAGGATCTTTACCCTATCACTGCAATCTTGTCCTGTTCAAATCTAGAGTCAACCGTTCCGTTCCCTTGAACTACCCCTTAACATGACCCTCGACATTGAGTATCCACCGGATCTTGTACATATTGTAAGAAAAGAATATGGAAGATATTGATGTTGTATAATTTTTCATGATTAAATGAGAATAGATTTCCACTGTTTGCATTTTCCTTCTGCATAAAAATATTTTTTTAATAATAAAAACATGTTGAAATTTCTAGAGCTTTAAAATCTGATTGACTTCTGAGACAACCTGTGTTATCAGGTTTAGTATTTCATGCAAACAGAAATTTGCCACTTCAGTGATCACTCAGTTAAGTATCATACGTGATACACGCTTTGGACGATCATGTCTCGAAAGAGACATGACTGACTGAGTAGACGATTATCCCGCAGTAGGTTGCCATTGCTTTCTGCGGTAGACTGTTTGCCAACCAAGGCTTTACAACTCAATCTGTCCTATTATTTAACTCATAGCTAGAGGGAGAAGAGATGCATTATATTAATACGTAGTAATTAGTGGGGGATCAGTTTATTACTTCATGACAATAGAAAACCGATCCCCCACTTTATGACCAGTAGAAGCCTAAATCATGATTCCAACTATTATATTCAGTCAGTCAGTTAAGTGTCATAAGTGATACACGCTTTGGGCGATCATGTCTCGAAAGAGACATGACTGACTGGGCAGAAGATTATCCCGCAGTCGGTTTTTGCTTTCTATGATAGACTGTTTGCCAACCAAGGCTACAGAACACAATCTGTTCTATTATTTAACCCATAACTGGATGGAAGAGATGGATCAGTACCTTTCCCAAGGGTATTTGTGCGTAAGTGAATGCGAGGAATTTAACTGGAATTCGAACTCGGCTCCCCGCTTTGTCGTTCCGAGTCAATATCCACTGCACCACAACGCATATCACTTCAGTGCTATCATCTTAAAATAGAAAAAATAATTTTACTACTTCTCAACCCAGTAAATGAAATCTAAGTCTGTACTGCCGTCTTTTTTTGGGGGGGGTGTAATCGTTTCACCGTCACCCCAAGCAAGGCAGTACTGCCACTGGTACGCAGGGGGGTTACATAAGAGGAGAGTGAAGAGAAAGAGGAACAGGTCACATATGGTGTTGGAGAATGGGTAAGAGAAGGATGGGAACACTGGTGAGATTAGAGCAGCGTGGGAGTAGAGTGGAAAATGAAAATAAGATACAAGGGGGTTCGGGGAAATGATGGGAGTCAAGGAAATAAGTGATGGCAATTGACGTTGCATTTTGAACTCTTGGGGATTGTAGATATCAGGGAATCAAGTATACTAAAAGGAGTTCCACAGTCTGTAAGTGCGAGAAATTAATCTGAAATTATTACATCACCATATTCCTGAACCAAGTGATCTAACCTACTATGCTATTGAATTACATAATCATGAGAATGAAATTAAATCCCTGGACAGGTTAATACAGATTAACAATTAGTGGAAACGAGGTAAGCAATAGATAAGTAGAACTAAATAGGAACAAGACGAGGTATCCCTAGATACGGATAGTACAATGTGAACAATCTATCAGTGTAGCTTAAAATAAAGAATTCAGTTTAAAATTGCCTGAAGTTTACTTGAACTGACAGACACATGAAGAAAACTGGCAAAGATAATAGCCGAAACTTTATGATAAAATCAAAGATGCGGTCGTTAGTTATGTAAATTATTGAAAATGTTACATGTAAGAAGTTTTGTAGACATAAATATCTGAATATTCAGATGATTTATATTAATCTACCTACCTGATCAAATACCTTCACTCCAACGGTGTCGATGAAATTCATAGCACTGCAATCAATGATAATGCAGTTGACTGAAACGTCAAATTTAATTTCATTTGGATCCGCATTTGGAACTGAAACCTGACCATCGACTTCAACTTCTTTGGTGAATTCAGCTTTCTGGATATTAAAATTCAAATATTGTTAAAATTATAATTGAAGAACAAACAACTTTATTGAAACAAAATTAAAATCATGGGTGCGATTTTAAAGGGGTGTTAATTGGTATACGACTGTTTTTTGTATGTTTTTCCATTTTTGAAAAGAGCAAACTAAATGAGAGAGAGAATATTCTGATAGAAAAAAAAACTTTTTGGGAATATGGGTTCTATTTTTTTAATTTTACATTTTTATTTTTTATTTTTATCTTTAAGGTGTTTTCTCTCATTTAACAAAAAAAAAAAAACACACCATTTTAGCATCACACAAATGACACAAACATGTTTTAATGACACATAAACATTTTAACATCACACTAATGACATACAGACATCTTTTACTGACATATAGACATTTTAACATCACACTAATGACATACAGACATCTTTTAATAAAACATAAACATTTTAACATCACACCAGTGACATACAGACATGTATTTTTATTGAATGTAGTGGATGTACGATGTGGTGTAATGGATATCAGACTATATCTGAATATATCTGAGAAATCAAAGAACTAAGTTCGAATTCTAGTCAGGTTCGTTGTTTTCCCTTATGTGAAAATATCCCTAGGAAAAATATGAATTCATCTCTTCTCCCCCAGCTATGGGTTAAATAGCAGAACAGACTGGATCTTATATCCTATATTAGCAATCAGTCTATCACAGAAAGAAACGGTAGACATATGAGGAAAAATCTTGTCTAGTCAGTTATGTCTCGAAAGAGACATGATCATCCAAGCGTGTATCACATATGGCACTAAACTGACTGATTTTTTTAATTAATTGAACCCATTGTCTTGTCATTTTTACAGGTAGAAGTGTTGACCCTACGCAAACCTCTTTATCCTCCGGGTGAGGTAAACCGGTTGCCAACCAAGGCTATAGAACCTAATCTGTCCTTCAATTTAACCCACAGCTAAAGGAAAAAGCGATGGATTAATACTTTTCTCAAGTGGATGCAACAAATCCTACTGCACTACAACACACATCTCTAATAATCATAGTAATATGGATTATGTTAGTGGGTTCGTGCCACTAGTCATAATGAATCTGATACTAAATATAAAAGGCTCCAAAAATACACCACTAAAGTCCCTCGGGACGGTGACGAAGTGGATATAGTAGTTGGTTACACATGTTTTAATATCATCTAGTGGTCATGGGTTCGATCCTTGGACTTGGTAGTGACGAACCAAATTCCAACATGAAAAAACAATAATTTATTTCACAGGATATTTCGCAATAATCAACGAGATAATCCACATTAGCCAACCTATGGACACCTGATGATGACGAGAGGGTACTTGGTCGAAACGTTGTGTCTATTGTAACACATATATCAACCAAGATGAGAACAACGGTTCGAAATAATTCCAAGATTATTGAAAATTACTCATCTCAGAAATAAATACAAATTGGTTGTTTTTGTTTAGTAACATATCTATAGGTAATTCAATGTATATTTAGTATTCAATGTATTACATAATATTCAATGTATTACATAATATTCAATGTATATATAGGTAATTCAATGTATATTTTTATAGCCTATCAGCAGTGGTGTTGGCGGAAAGGCATATCTACAAATGTAAATAAATAAATAAAAAACATGCCCTTAACAAGTTACTTTCAAACAAAATACAATTTTAGACAATAGCAATGACGTTGGTTGGCTCGTTAGTTGATTTCGTTTAGCGGCATATCAACCCTTATGGGTTATTTAATGCCGAAATTTAATTATCTTGAACATAGCCTTATGATTTCAGCTACACATAAAACGTATTGTTGGTAATTTTTGCGATAAATTTGTATTGTTGGTATTTTTTATATAAGTTTGTGTGTTCACTATTTGCACATAGCTTGGACCCTAACAGGTGTTACTACCCTGGGTCCCGGTGAATTTGGGAACCACAGCAATTAAGATATGGTTCCACACTACTCAAAACCTTTAATCTCCAGATCGGTGGCCTTGCTATCCAATGTAGTTTAAAGAAGATACAAACAAAAATATTCAAAATTGAGAAAGCTTTACATTTCACTGACGCAGACATTAAACACATGAGTTTTATCACATCCTCTTTCTTTTTTTCATCTTTAAAACAACACCTTTGCTATATTTTTCTTCTACCACTGCAATCAAACAGGAATGGTTCATTGTTTATCTGAGGTAATGGCAGGACATAATATGTGTGATAACTATGAATAGAACAATGAGAATTATAATATACTCCAGGTAAGGAACTTTTTTTGTGGGGAGGGGGAGAATGTAAGATTTGAATGAGCTAAGTTATTCTTAAATATTTTTCACATATATAGAATTCCTTAAAAAATCTAACAATCAAAAATTTAAATAATGTAGTTCCCTGTATTTCTTTTTACCTGCGTGCCGTGTCCCTTCGGGATATTGGCGAATATAATTCTCAACAATTTCCTGTTTTTTGTAGTTTTTTTTTTTTTTTTGTAGCTCTTAATAATTTTTTTTTTTTGTAGCTCTTAATAATTTTTTTTTTTTTGTAGCTCTTAATAATTTTTTTTTTTTTTGTAGCTCTTAATAATTTTTTTTTTTTGTAGCTCTTAATAATTTTTTTTTTTGTAGCTCTTAATAATTTTTTTTTTTTTGTAGCTCTTAATAATTTTTTTTTTTTTTGTAGCTTTTAATAATTTTTTTTTTTTGTAGCTCTTAATAATTTTTTTTTTTTTGTAGCTCTTAATAATTTTTTTTTTTTTTTGTAGCTCTTAATAATTTTTTTTTTTTTGTCATTTCTTCTAAACTTTATTCCGCCCTCCATTTACTCAAGGTCTCTAGGGAGGTTATGCATTATTTTCCCCTTTTTGCCATCAATCTGTCTTGAAAGTATTTTTCTCGCGGCATTATTTTAATATGACTGTTCTTTTGGATTTTATTCTTAAACTTCAAAGAGACACCAAGGAATTTTCACAGGTTCTGTTTGACCATTCGAACTCAATGGTGTAATTTATTAAATTTCCCTAACAAGCAGGAACAGGCCAATAATTAGCTTTGGGTCATGAACAAAATAAAGAGGGAAATGAAAAACTATTGAAGTGTTATTGAAAGTTTGAACAAGGTAATAAAGATATGAATTCATCATGACTTCAATTCAGTGTTCTCTACTGAACAAAGAAACTTGACTTATTTGTAACGTTAATGTCAACAGGTTAGTAATTGAGAAACAAAGCAAGTTAAAGCTTGTTCCACACTTTGACATTTGAATAATTCTCTTTTTTTTTTTTTTTCTTTCAATCCTTACTTACCGAACGCTCTTTCTCCATTGTTTTCATCTTTTTGAGAACTTTCTCCGGTCTTACTCCGGATGTCTTGTGTACTTGTCGCACAAATATTTCAGCATTTGCAAAATAGACGGGTGAGTTGTAGTAGACGATTTTAACATCAGCTTGCTGGACAGACTAAGAAATGAACAAGAAAAAAAAAAGTGTCTGTATTTTTTAAATTGTTTTAATTTTCATTATTTTTGTTTTTTTATGTTTTTTCGTGTACTTTTTTGTTAAGTTTTTCTCTTCCTTTTTTTTTTTATTCATTTTGTAAGGTCCTGTCACAGAAAGATCAGCAGCTATCAAGATGGAATGCAAATCTAAATATTGTTAAAAGTTTGTTCTTTACCCATATTGTTCATCTAACAGGCATAAAATTAATGTAAACAACCTGAGATTTGTGTTAAAAATGACCGCAAAATAAAATTTTTAAAATATCAGTAAAATATTAACTATAATTTCTGTCAGTTGATGAGTTAATAAGAGCGATTACTAAAAATCATCTTAGTGTAAATTTTATGGAACTCTCCTGCCATTTTGAAATTAAAAAAATTACACGGGAGTTCGATAAAGTTTAAACTAATATTAAAAATAATGAGACAAAATTGAAAAACTATAAATGGTGCATTTCGCTAAACGTTCGTGATCTTCAGCTTCTTTAGGTCAGAATAAGAAACAAAACTGTAAGGAAAAGTGTTGTTTTTTCAAATCAACGAAAAGTTTCATCTTTCAGTTTTGAGAACTCTGAAGATACATGCAAAGACGGATTAATACCTTTCCCAAGGTATTGGGAAATGTATTAATCCGTCTCTTACCTCCAGCTATGGGTTAAATAGCAGGGCAGATTGGGTTCTATAGTCAACCGCAGAAAGTAATGACAACCTACAGCAAGAAGATCTCGGCCTGGTCAGTCAAGTCTCTTTCAAGACATGATCGCCACGTATGGCATGACTGAGGATAAGAAAGTACTTTTGTATCAGATATTATTATACATCCAACAGACAAACTACTACAAATAATAATCACAGTAATAATAATATAGTTATTCTTAGGAATAGAGAAGTAATTAGTCAAATATTATTAATAACAATAATGAGTGCAGTGTACTTTTGTCTCAGATATTATTAGACATCCCACAGAAAAACTAAACTAATAATAATCATCATGGTAATAATAATATACTTATTCTTAGCAATAGAGAAATAATTAGTCAAATATTATTAATAACAATAATGAGTGTATACTGTGGCATGGAAATAGAAAATGTCACCCACACCATTAGTGCTTGTGGAATGTTTATGTAGAAAGAATACAATCACTGCTATGATGAAATGGCTTCTCATCTGCATTGGTGCCTATGTTGGATATAAGGACTTGAAATTAATGAGAAATGGTCCTGCCACATGTCAAAGAAGGTGAATGAAAATTCCCAAATCAAGATCTTGTGGGGATTCAAACATTAAGATAGATTGCATTTCTGAGGCCATTAATCTATATATTAAAAAAAAAACAACAAAATACCTCTTCATTGATGTGGCTGTTTATGGTAACCATGATATCAAGTTTAAAAAGTATCTTCTACTACGGGCCGTGTTCCTTCAGGACGTAGGTAATCATGGCCTTTCACATCTTAGTGGCTCTCAGAGCGCTTCTTCTTATTACCCCGCTCTGACATCCATTTGATCAAGCCCATTATTTATGTTATGCATTGCTTTCCATGTTATGCTTTCCCTCTATTTGATATGTGAGTATCAGATTCTCCAAATACTCCTTCCTCATTACACGTTCAAGGAACTTCAGCTGTCTTTTCCTAATGTTAAGTATTAGTTTCCTTTTCGTTTCCGTTCTCTCCAAAATCTCTTTGTTGTTTACTTGTTCGGTCTATGGTATCCTTAGCATCCTTCTGTAGAACCACATTATGGTTGCTTCAAGTCTCACCTTCATCTTTGAAGAGATTGTCTATCATTGACTGTCATATTGAAAAACAGACATCACATACAAATCCAGTACTCTGTTTGTTTCAAGCAAAATTTTCCTGTCTCTTAATACTCAACTCAGCTTCTGGAATGCATCACTGGCCATGCCAATTCGCCTTCAGATTCAGTGTTGCACTTTCTGTCTTCCAAGGTAGTTACCTGCTTGATTTTAGTATCCCCCGCCTGTAATTGGCATTTTAGGCGCCTCTTTTTTTTTACTGATGACCATGCATTCAGTTTTCTTGTAGTTTATTTGTAGTCGTTTCTTTCTGCTTTCTTCAGCTACCTTCTGTAGGATGTCTTGTAATTTTCTTTTCGTGTCTGCTATCAGAACTCTATCGTCTGCATGTCATATATTGTTCAGGTTGTGGCCACCAATGATGAATCCTGGCATGACTTCTACAGCTCTCAGAATTGTCTCGCTGTATAATAGATCCGGCGAGAAGACACATCTTTGTCTTACACCCCTTTTCTATCTTTGTATTTCTGCAGAACTCGTTTCCTGTCTGTATATAAGCGGTTTGCTGCCAGTAGAGGTTCTTGATTACTCTAATGTCTTTCCCAACTATGTCTAGGCTGTTGAGCAGTTCTATCAAGTTTTTGAGGCGTACTTTGTTGAATGCCTTTGCGTAGTCTATAAAAGACATCCTTCTTCATTTGTATTGCCCTCTCTGATAACATTCTAAGCATAAATATCCTTGACGAAACCTCACTTTTCTTGTTTTATCTCTGGCCCGATTCTACTATGCACTCTGTTCATCAGGATTCGGATGATAAGTTTTATGTAACACATTAAGCTGATTGTTTGGTGGATTTCGCATTTGTTTGCATCTGGCTTGTTAGGAAGTGCTATGAAAATCGATCTACTTAGTTCTTCTAGTATCTCACCACTGTTATAGATCTTATTTATTATTTCTCTGATTTTCTCTACGCCGATATCATCTAAGACTGTCAGCATCTCTATTAAAATGCCGTTTGGTCTAGTTGCTTTGTTTCTATTCAATTTGGCCATTGCAGCTTCCATCTATAAAGTATTCCAATCCCTAAATTAAGGTTGTCATAAAGTAGGACCTTAGGGTCACTATTGTCCCAGTTATCATAGAGGTATTAGGCTTTATATCACCGAACGTAAAGATCTGCATTGAGAAAATCGGAAATCTGCTTTGGTTGGCACTGAATGTATTCTGCAAAATGTCCTTTTTGTTTCCGGTTGTACAACTTAATAAAAACCGATAATGCAATGTCTTCAGTTGAAATTGGAAAAGCTTGTGCAATAATAATAATAATAATAATAATAATAATAATAATAATTCATCATGATCAGAGACAAAATCAAAATGTGCCTTATAGATATGGCAGTCCCAGCAGATTTTAATTCATCCTTGAAGATCCTCCGCTTTTTAACAATGTATACGGGGCTTTAATCAATGCTGAAGTGTTTGAGCGTCTCACCTCTTACGACCTACTTTCTGACAAACAATATGGCTTCCGCCTCGCCAGGTCTACTGATTATGTGCTAATCAAGGAATATGTATAAAAAGCTCTTTATAATATTGGTGGGCTGTTACTCTAGATTTCTCGAAAACGTTTGATAGGGTTTGGCATGCTGGCCTACTACGCAAGCTCCAGGGCTATGTTATTACTGGACAATTGTTTGATTTAATCTAATCGTTCCTATCGAATCGGGAAATGAAGTTTGTTTTAAACAGGAAAGCTTCCAAATCCTTTCACACAAAGGTGAGTGTCCCTCAAGGTTCCATGCCAAGTTTTACGCTGTTTCTAGTTTTCATCAATGATCTTCCTGATGTTATCAGTTCCCAAGTAGGAATTTATTCAGATGACGCCACCATTTACTTCCATCTCAATAGGAAATCCGCCAAGGCAGACAAAGAAAGCCTGGCTGCTTGTCTTTAAAATGAGCAATTGGAACAGGAAATGGCTTGAAAATTTTATTGCCTCCAAAACAAATGTGCTCTCCTTTAATAGAGAAACTTTCCGGTCTG
>JBBBDQ010000701.1:830000-967500 GCA_037127315.1 Ascarosepion bandense | reverse complement strand
AACTAGGTTTCACCATTTTACAATCAGTAACTTCTTGCATCTTAGTGGCTTTATTGCCTTGCTTGAGATGAAACGATTAGCAAAAATTATACACTAGAAGATGACCAAAATTAGCCATGATTCATTCTTATAAAATATTATATTCAAAAACCAAACAAAACTTCAAAAATTCAGTTTTACCTTGACGTATGTATTTTCATTTCTGTAAATATCGCTGTCTTCAATTCTTCCATATAACTTCATGTTTGTTCTGTGAAAAAAATACAACAGAAAATTATACATTGTATGTAAGGAGATTTAATTTGAATACTTTTAATTCAGTTAATGTATCCAACATTGAACTCTCAAATGAAACCCGAAAACTATTTCAAATAAAAAAAATTAGTTTTAAATTGAACAGTTTTTGAATATATGCATTTTACAGTTGAACATGAACATTAAATCTATTTAAATATTTGGCTGATTAATGTGATGTGTGTTGTTTTGGGGGTTGAGGAAATGTCACGTGTTGAAAAATGAAAACCAGATGTGTTGAAAGAAATAGACAAAGAAGAGAATTAATAAAATGAGACTGATTTTTTATTCCGGAGATATTTTTTACTCCACATTGTTGTAAATAATCCATTTTGCATCACCTGTGTTTGGTTCTTTTCAAAAATGAGTAAATTTGGCGCTTGTGCAGTAAATCCCAGACCAAAATGTGTAGAATTCATTTTTTTCCGTTGAAACTGTGAAATTCAAATTTCACGAAATACTGATTAAAAATAATTCCACTCTAATGACACAGGATATCACAGAAATAATCTTTATATCTTATATGAGCATTGTAAGATTGCCTTACAACATACATATGAGATATACAGATTATCTCCTTGGTACCTTGTATCATGTAAGTCCGATTATTTTTTTTTTATTGTTTCAAGGATTACAGGCCCACAGTATTTACATTATTCGGATTATTGTTCTCATCCTTGTTGCCATTTGTACGACGTTTCGGCCGTTGTACACTCTGGCCTTCTTCAACTGCTAGAAATTTCAAACCGAACCCTTTATTACAATCACTAGAGTATATCCCTCTTGTTTCCTTGCTTAGGGCCTCTTCTGGTAGTCATGTTGTGTTATATCTTTTTGTTATATCTCCTAAACCCTATTCCACCAGCCATTTGCTTAAGCTCGTCAAGTATGTTATATCTTTTTGTTATATCTCCTAAACCCTATTCCACCAGCCATTTGCTTAAGCTCGTCAAGTATGTTATATCTATTTGTTATATCTCCTAAACCCTATTCCACCAGCCATTTGCTTAAGCTCGTCAAGTATGTTATATCTTTTTGTTACATCTCCTAAACCCTATTCCACCAGCCATTTGCTTAAGCTCGTCAAGTATGTTATATCTTTTTGTTATATCTCCTAAACCTTATTCCACCAGCCATTTCTTTAAGCTCGTCAAGTATGTTATATCTTTTTGTTATATCTCCTAAACCTTATTCCACCAGCCATTTGCTTAAGCTCGTCAAGTATGTTATATCTTTTTGTTATATCTCCTAAACCCTATTCCACCAGCCATTTGCTTAAGCTCGTCAAGTATGTTATATCTTTTTCTTATATCTCCTAAACCCTATTCCACCAGCCATTTGCTTAAGCTCGTCAAGTATGTTATATCTTTTTGTTATATCTCCTAAACCCTATTCCACCAGCCATTTCTTTAAGCTCGTCAAGTATGTTATATCTTTTTGTTATATCTCCTAAACCCTATTCCACCAGCCATTTGCTTAAGCTCGTCAAGTATGTTATATCTTTTTGTTATATCTCCTAAACCTTATTCCACCAGCCATTTGCTTAAGCTCGTCAAGTATGTTATATCTTTTTGTTATATCTCCTAAACCCTATTCCACCAGCCATTTGCTTAAGCTCGTCAAGTATGTTATATCTTTTTGTTATATCTCCTAAACCCTATTCCACCAGCCATTTGCTTAAGCTCGTCAAGTATGTTATATCTTTTTGTTATATCTCCTAAACCTTATTCCACCAGCCATTTGCTTAAGCTCATCAAGTATGTTATATCTTTTTGATATATCTCCTAAACCTTATTCCACCAGCCATTTGCTTAAGCTCGTCAAGTATGTTATATCTTTTTGTTATATCTCCTAAACCTTATTCCACCAGCCATTTCTTTAAGCTCGTCAAGTATGTTATATCTTTTTGATATATCTCCTAAACCTTATTCCACCAGCCATTTGCTTAAGCTCATCAAGTATGTTATATCTTTTTGATATATCTCCTAAACCTTATTCCACCAGCCATTTGCTTAAGCTCATCAAGTATGTTATATCTTTTTGTTACATCTCCTAAACCCTATTCCACCAGTCATTTGCTTAAGCTCATCAAGTATGTTATATCTTTTTGATATATCTCCTAAACCCTATTCCACCAGCCATTTGCTTAAGCTCATCAAGTATGTTATATCTTTTTGTTATATCTCCTAAACCTTATTCCACGTATGTTATATATTTTTGATATATCTCCTAAACCCTATTCCACCAGCCATTTGCTTAATCTCGCCAAGTATGTTACACGCTGCTTCCTTCTGTTCCGCTTTCTTTCAATCCTTTTGTAAGAATTTTGATTTTCCAGACCCACTTTCCTCATTAAGTGGGCTAGAAATCTCTACTGTCCCTTTTCGTTTTAAGTATAAGCTTCCTTGTTGTTTCTATTTTCTCCTAAACTTCCTCGATGCTCACGTGTTCGGTCTTAGCATCCTTCTGTAGAACCACATTTTTTTATCCTTTCCCCCCGAGCAAGGCAGTATTACTGCCACTGTTGCGCAGGGGGTTACATAGGGGAAAAGTGATGAGAAAGGTTATAAGGGCTGTCAGGATTAGGGTAATAGAAGGATGATGGGGTTGGAGTGGAGAGCTTGCGAGAAAGGATGCAAGTTAGTGAGATAGGAGATGACTATTGACCTTACAAGATAGAAGAGATTGTCCAGTATTAATTGTCATATAAAAGGACACACATCACGTAACAGTTCAGTAATCTTTTCTTTGTTTCTAACATGATTTTTCTGTTTTTAAACACTTTGCTTAGCTATTAGAAGGCATGTTCATAAAAAGTATCACACATTCTGTTTTCTTGTAGAACACTTCCGAGAAATTAAAATTTTGGCATCCCCAAATTGTAATTTGCATGTTAGGCCGTTCGGCTGATAACCATGCATTCTGTTTTTTTGTAATTTATGTTTAGTCCTTTTTTCTAGTTTTCCTTCACTACCTTCTGTGAGAGCTTTTGTAGTTTTCTTTCTGTGTCTGCTATCAACACTGTGTCATCTGCATATCTTATGTTGTTAAAACAGTGGCCACCAACAATGAATCCTGGTAGAAGATCTATTTTTTAATAATCGTTTCGTTGTATAGGTTAAATAAGTCCGGTAAGAACACAGTATATGCGTTGTTGTGCAGTGGATTTCGGCTCGGAACGAGAAATCGGGGAGCCAAGTTCGAATTCAAGTCGAATTCCTTGCATTCATTTACGCGCAAATACACTTGGGAAAGGTATTAATCTGTCTCTTCCCTCGAGTTATGGCTAAAATAACAGGACAGATTGGGTTCTATAGCCTTGGATGGCAACCAGTCTACCGCAGAAAGTAATGGCAGCCTACTGTGAGATAATCTTCTGTCCAGTCAGTCATGTCTCTTTCGAGACAGGATCGTTCAAACTTGTATCACGTATGGAACTTAACTGACTAAGATGAAATATCCTTGTTTTACACCAGGATTAGGGTGGGGTTAAGGAAAATAATTATTTTTAATAAATAGCCAAATACTCATATCAATAAATATACTCTTACTTACACATTCAAACGGGGTAGGCCACATACTATACCGGCATCCAAAATATTTTTCTTTTTAATTAAAAGTAATTTCATTTAAAAAATATTTTTTTAAATGGAACAAAATTTGCTTTATTCTGTTGCCATTTATACTATTTAAATAATTTGGACTGTTGTCCCCATTCTTATTGTTATATTCACGACGTTTCGGGCGTTGTACTCTCCGACATTCTTCAGGTGATGCACGTTGGAATTTCGAACCGGACCCTGTATTTTTTTAATTCCATCGTATATCAACTGAAGAAGTTCAGCGTACAACAGCCAAAACGTCGTGCATAATGCCATAAAGATGAGGACAACTCTTCGAATGATGTAAATATTGTAAATAGTTTTTAAAAAAAATCTCAGAAATGTAGACATTTATAACGTCAGTTTGCATTTGTCCTTTAATCATAAACGGAATTAAAATATCAAAAACTGCAACACTAAGTTTTAAAGTGAGAGATTTGACAAAAACTTAGCAGTCTGTTTTGAGATTGTTTTAACTTCTGACCTTTGGCCTAATGCTAATTGACTTATTAGAATATTTTATTTTGAAATGATCTACATAACCGGTTGAACGGAAGACCTAACATTTAGATGAGAGGGTTCGTTTTGCTTTTTTAAAACCCTGGGAAATTTCACGCATTTTTAAGTGTTCTCATTTTGAAAATGTGATCTAGAAATTGCATCCTCTGTGACATGCACACAGCCATTATCTGCAGTAATTACGCAAATCAGGAAGAAGAGTGAATCTACTGCAATATAGCTATCAAACAAGGCCCAGTGTGACCGCAATTGGACATTTGGTCTTTCTGGAACATTTCTTCAATATCTATTGTATCTACTCTAAAAGTAAATAGTTTCAGGGTGGTAGAACTGGTCTAACTGCGTCCAAACTTCAAATATTTACCAAATTATGATCGTTTAAAATTAATCAAAACTCACACGTTTCATAACATTTTTTTAATGATCAGTTCTGGAAAGTAAGTTTTTTCTGCCTCTTTTTGTTAGGAAGGTCAATAAAATTTTGTTAAAATGAATTTTATTAGTGTATAATTTGACATCGAATTTTAAAAATTATCTATATCTAGTGGATTTTTAGGTTTCAGAAACATGAAATTCAGTTACCATAATTTTTTGCGATATGTTTCTGTTTCTGAACCCACTTCAAACAACACTAAATGTCTGCTGTCAATTTGTATCCGTTTTAGTGCCGGTTCCCAAATATAAAAACAATTTAAACCTGCAAAATATAAGAAATTTGTTCTCATGATCTTTAAAATATCACGCATTAATCAGACCATTACCCATTTTAAGGCACCGTATCAGTCAGTTAAGTGCCATACGTTATACACTCTTGGGAGATCATGTCTCTTCCGAACCATGGCTTAGGCAGAAGATTTTCAAGCAGTAGGTTGCCGTTTCTTTAGACTAGTTGACAATCAAGGCTATATAACCCAATCTGTGCTGCTATTTAAACAATAGTCGGGGGAAGAAGAGATGGATTCAAGCGTATTTGCGCGTAAGTGAATGCAACATATTAAACTGGAATTCGAACTCGGCCTCTGATTTCTCCTTCCGAGCTGATATCCACTGAACCACAACTCATATCCTAAAATACCATATGCCACTGTTAAATATCAGTTTTTGAACATAAAATTTCTTTTATTTATCAGAAAATCATGATCCAAGTCCGTTCCTGTGCTATTCGGTACTAAAACTATTTTATTGTTAAAATTGCCCCTCGAAAAGTATTTTCAATGGGTTAAATTCAAAACTTACATTCTTTGCAGGAAATTTGGATCTTTATGGCTGACCAGTTCTTCTAGACCCTAGCCTCTTATTTTTTTAATCAGACACCTGAGAGTATAGTTTTATTCAGCCTCTTAAGTACAAATAACAATAATACCTTTCTTTAATTGAGCTGTAAATCATTCAGAAGGTTCGGGGGCTATAAATGTCTACTTGGTTCTGTTATGCGACCTTACGGTGCTAGATAAAAAAAAAATTGGTTTTACTCTCATGTTTTGGAAATTATAGAAAATCTTTGTTAGATTGGGGCTGTATTTCGAGAAATTAAACGTTTTATCAGAATTCAACTAGTAAATAACAATAGTTATTCATGCATAATAGACATCTCTAACATTCGGCTACAAACTTCTGGAAAAAAGAAAGTTTTCCGTGCATTGATATTTCAGAATTTTCAGAACCTAAATTAAAAATTTGTTCAATTTTTCGTCTGGTTCGTATCGAATACAATGAAGCATTTCTATCGATCATTTTATATTTTGTGAAACAAATTTTCTATTTTATTTAAAGCAAACGGACAGACGTGTTCCTGTAAAAAAAAGATTTTGCCAGTTGTACGTTACGGCAGGATGAGACGTTCAAGTATTTTACTAAAATAGCTATCATTACTTATTATCAGCCAGATGGCACCGACAGAGTAATGAAAAATACTGAGATTACAAAAAACATTCTTTTTATCATTCTGGGCAGGCTGACCAGTTTCTCAACCACTGAACGTTAGCATTGACAAGCAGTTCATGTTGTTCGTGCGCAAGAAGTGGAATCAATGACTAGCAGTGAGGCAGGAATCTTTCCAATATATATATATATTAGTCATCCACTGTTTCGCTGTATCACAGCTCATCAGAGTGATAATCCACTTGCTTCCAGTTGGTGTCAGTCGGAGTCCCTACCCCCTAAGCCATAGGCGCATGGAATGAGAAAGGGGAAATTTTAGCGTGTTATATATATGCGGTGTATACACACGCCAGTCACCGGGGAGAACTCAATTCATTACTTAGAGTAATGCGTAGTTGACTATAGTACTATTTCCAGAAGGACAAAACCTAAACGAAAGATCCGAAATAATGTCCCTGTGTAGACACATGAGAAAATATTTTTTAGGCTCGTACAAACCAAGATGAAAAGTTTTCCAATAACAAACCATTCTCTTATTTTGAACTTCCGGTTATTAATTTATAAAAGCGTTAACCGTTAAGTAATCAGTCAATACAAATTGCCTGACGAAACCAAAAAGGTCGAAACCATGTTAGTGCAATCTGCTGATCTTCCCAAGTTAAATATTTAAACGCTCTTCATGTTAAAGCTTTATTTCCCTCCAAACATTAATTGAGTATTTTATAATACAACTGTTAATGATCTGATCTAAATTGATTTAAATCTTACCTATAACTATTATATATATATATATATATATATATATATATATATATATATATATAAACAGGTTTGTCTGTCTGCGGATGAGTATTTACGCTCTCAAACTCTGATTGATCACTCTGGAAGAATGGTAGTTTCAATCCTGGGTAAAAAGCAATCGGATGTCTAACCGTACTGATGAGCTGTGATACAGCGAAACAAATCTGTCTGCGGATGACTATATATATATATATATATATATATATATATATATATATATAGTCAGCCACTAATATGCCAGAGGTTTCGTGTATTTCCATTTATGAGGTTATATATTTTTTACGATCTGTGAAGTCTTTACTCGGGTACATTCTTGTTCTTAGCTTGTATATTTGCGTAAGTATATATCTAATTCTGCTTATATGTTAGAGGGGAAATAAACATTTTAATTCAGATAAAACTTAAAGGGGAAATAAACATTTTCAACATGTCATTTAATGTATGCATTCTCAACCCCATTTAAACAAAGAATGAGGAAAATTCTAAGCCCAATGGTTTGCTCTAGTAAAGGAAGGGGTTGGGGGATATTGGTTTTTATAAATTTAAGCTAGCGGAATTTCAGTATTAATTTCTTTTTTTCGTAGTGGAGGTTTGTGGCTTGTCTCTAAAGTTAGAAGTGGTAGATAGTGAGGAAGTAACTGCTTAGCCAAATGTTTTTAAAAAATTTTATTGTGATTAATATATATATATATATATATATATATATATATATATATAATGCTCTGTGTGTGCATTAATCATCTTAATCACCTTTTGGCTTTAAAAGTCATCTTTGTTCCCATGGCAGAAACATTATATCTGGGCAAGACCAGTGAAACCATCCGCATCTCTTCTTATTTGGGGGCCAAATCCTTTCAGGGCAATTATAACTTCATGACTTCACATGTTTTATAATTCTAAGTAATTTTCCCTTTTATCAACACTCTTTATCCCTATTCTACCAACTGATAACACAAACATCTGTTGCAAGTTATTCATCATTGTTTCCCTAATCTTGTCTTCCTTTAAATGTTCTAGCTTCATTTTTCTCATTTGGTGTTCCAGAAATTTTGTCTCATTCTAATTGTAAGAATAAATTCCCTTTGTACGTTTTATTTCCCTTCTCTAGTTGCTTACATGCTCAGTCCATAGGATTCTCATATCATTCTTCCCATAGATAACGGATGCTGTGAGAAATTCCCTGCAGATGAAGGGAGGAATTTCGGTCAACAAAGATGTTGTTCTATGGAAGTATGCTGAGAATACAATGTTGTAGAATAGGACTCAGCGTACTTCCTGCTCTTCCCTACTATTGTGACAATAGACTGCTCCTATTTAGAAATACGGCAAGTAGCGAAATTAAAGTAGGATTTGAGTAATATTTGATTTACTTAAGTATGTCGTTCTATGTATGAGTATTTAATAATTTTTTTTCTTTGTTTCGTCTGTTTAGTCTTCTGTTCCTTCAATTCTCTAAGTACGAACTTCTTAATTCTAAGATATTTTGAACAAAGATAACATTACGACAGTGCTAGGCTTCAAAAATTTTCTAAGCTGGCCGAGCATAGAGATGAAAACAATATGGGAACCAGTAATACGGAATGTTAGAGAAAATTATTAGTGTGAAAACTGCAATATGAGCTCTGGCAAAAAATACTAGAGAAAACCATTCACATAAAAATTGCAATATGAAATCTGGTAAAAATGGTTACTGGACATTAGGCTTATAAGTCCCAAAACTTCAGTTGTTCTTGTCCTTAAGGACACATGACCCAGAGGATATAGACGTTGGTTAGTTCCTGACTTGACTCTTAGAGTTGTGAGTTCAATATCAGTGTACAGCAGTGGTGAACAAGTAACTTGCAGGGTTAGAGGTAGATAACTCATAACTTCCAATCGTGGCATTACTACTACGCAAGAAATGAGAATGGTATACCCCAGTGATTGTAATAAAGGGTTCGGTTCGAAATTCATAGCACCTGAAGAAGGTCGAAACGTCGTACAAATGGCAATAGTTCAAATAATGTAAATACTGCTTTTGCAAGTTATTTAAAGTCAGAATATTTTTGTTAGATAATAATGACTTTTTGAGATAAGTTCTAATAATTAATCCATAGCTGTGGGGTGAAGAGATGGTTCATAAGTTTCCCAAGGGTATTTGCCCAAAAGGCAATATAACAAACCCAACTGGATCTGAAATTCAATTCTCTTATTTCCAATTCCAAGCCGTTATCCGTTACACCAAGTGCGCCTCCAAAGTTACAGCGTCTGGTACTCCAAAGCGGTCACCCATTTTGACGTTGCTTAACTTTAATGAACGTACGAAAACTGGTGTTTCAACATGATACGGCCGTAAACCATCAAAGACAAGAAGAGTTAGAGGGAAAATATTAAGATAACTCGAAAGTTTAAATGGATAGAACAGGTATTGCAAAAAAATATTGCTTAGAACTACAAAAGATAGGAAGTCGTGGAGACCTATGATCGAATATATGACAAGCAGAATTCAACTCAAATATTTGTTGCTTACCTTTGGGACCGGATCACAACTGTGAATGCTGAAAAGACGATTCCAATACCAAGACCATAATCAACATGAAGAATGACCACACACAAAAATGTGACCAACCAGATTGACTGCACAAGAAAATAAGACATCAATATATCATTACAAATATAAGACATACGAGAATAATATGCAGAATTTTTTTTCACCCCAAGCAAGGCATTCCACTGCCACTATTGCGCATGGGGCTACATAGGGGAAGGTAAAGAGAAGGAGTGGTTAGATATAGGAAATATAAGAAGGAAGGTGATAGATGGGTAAGGATACCGAGGATGAGGTTAGGGTAGATGGGAAGAGTATTTGAAAGAATGGGAGCGAGTTAGTGTGTTAGGAGGTGTCTATTGACCTTACATTTAAACTCCTGGAGATTGTAGCCGTCGAGGAAGAAATCATGTGGAAGGGAATTCCACAGTCGGGAAGTGCGAGAAAAGAAACTGTTAGTTTAGAAGTTGCGGTTGCATTTTATCGGTTTCACTGTAAAAGGGTGGGATCTAGTTGCTAATCTAGTATCTCGTGCAAATTCGTAACTATGGGGCACCAGTGATCTAAGTTTATCGGAGAAGAAGCCGTGAAAGTATTTATAGAAGAGACACGGGGAAGCCACGTCGGTGGGAGAGAGACTGCAGGCGGTCTGCCAAGTCGGTATCGATCACATTACAGACCCTCCGCTGTACCTTGTCGAGAAGCCCGAGGAGAATAGCAGGGGCACTCGACCAGATATGGCAACAGTATTCAATGTACGGGCGGATGGTATATTTATATATGTGCAGGATAGATTCAGACGGAAAAAAAACTTCCGGGCCCTGCACAGAGAACCGACTTTCATAGCAGCGGATTTAGCAATTGATTCGATATAGTCATTCCACTTGAGGTCCGCTGAAAGTGTGAGACCAAGGAGGCGTAGTGTTTTACTCTCTGGGAAGCAAGCCTGGTCCATGCTAATGGGAGGTAGGTGCCATAGATATTTAAAGAATAATTATAATACACACAAATGGCAATTGTAACGGAAATATCAATCGTTTACATTTATGGAAACCGGTGACGTTCATTGACAGAGCAACCAGTGTCACCTTTGGTTGAATATTGATAAAATCGTTCTCTTAAAACAACTTTACAAAACAAACAAGTTTCCCCGAGTTCAGTAGCTGCTATTGCTCTTTCCAGTATTGATGGGAGTTTCCTTCCTAGCTTTTTGTTTGAAGTAGTATGGAATGTCAATATCTTATGTCATTATTTTTTCTGGACAGCTCTGGAAATGTCATAGGCGATGATAGCCTGGTGAATCAAAGCATTTGTCAATAAATTTGATGACATAGTAATTCTGAGTTCAATTTCTGGGCCTAGCAATGCCTAATTAGACTCAGTGAAAACAGGATGCAATAAGTGAGTATTTATAAAAGTAAGAGCTAGATGAAATATATTCAAACATGGGTAGTAGAATGAGAACAGTCTACCTCTGTAGATTAAGTAAAGTGTTCATTGAACGTTACCTGGATCGACTCTCCGACCTTGATGAAGGCCGGAGAGCACAACAATTAAGTTTAAGCTGTGTTTAATGGCATATCAACCTCTGTGGGTTATTTAATGCCAAAAAGGTGAGGTTTTAAGGTATTTTTTAATATTCAGTTGTAGTGGAAAGGTTGATTTAATCAGATTTTGATGAAAAAAAATTATTTTTATTTTTTTTGTATTTTAGAAAACTAAAGATATCTTCTAGTTTTGTATTAAAAAAATGTAATGCTGGTAATAATTTTTTTCCTTCAAAAATGTATTTTTCTATAAAGTCTATTTTCACATATATATTTCTATAAAATTGTACTTTTATACTTTCATAGTGTTTTGACCCCAGTTTGGGGTTAACTATTTGTTCATCGCTGAGACTCTAACAGGTGCTACCACCCCGGGTTAGGGTTAGGGTCAACCTGGGAACAACAGTGATTAAGAGGTGGTTCCATGCTCCTCACAACCTCCCAATCAGAGGCCTTGCTGCCGGATGCAGTTTACCGTCATGCCCAGAACCACAGCAGTCGAAATGTTGTGTTAACAACAACAATGATGAAGGCAATGTAAATAATGTAAGTAAAGATGACTCCTCATCTCTGAAATTTAGACAGAATCAACGAAGAAGAAAACGATGTACTTACAAAATCATATTTTGATATTTTCCATAGTCTCCTTAACTCAAGAACTTGTAGAAGCATACTTCGGAGAGCTACCATGATGATAGCCGACAAAATGCACTAAAATAGAAAATAAAACTGTTTACAGTAAGTTATCAATATATTTTACTGAAATCAAAAGCTATCTATATTTTAAAAAGGCAAGATGTTTGTGTGTGTATGTGTCTATCTATCTGTATGTATGTATGTATGTATGTCCTTTATAAAAATCCACAATTTTTATCCGATTCTCATCAAACTTCACACAAATAAGCCGGAAGCCTTAAAAATATTTATGTTCACATAACCCCCTCTCTGGTACTTAGGTAATTTCAAAACTTGACCCCCATAATGCGTGCGGCGGCGGATGAATCACGATCATTGTCTTGAAGAAATGTGCCCCTGAACTCTCCTCTCTCCTCTCTAAACTCTATAATTACTGCCTCTCTGCTTGCTGTTTTCCTGCCTGCTGGAAGTTCCATTCTGTGGTTTCTGTATTTAAAAACCCAGGGGAACCATCGGACCCATCCAATTATTGCCCTATCAAACTCCTACCAATTTTCGGAAAAGTGTTCAAGGCTATTATCAATGCTGAAATAGTTCAACATCTTGCTTCCCATAAACTATTCTCAGACAGACAATACGGCTTCCGCTTTGCCAGGTCTAATGCCGATACACTGACGATCATCACTGAGTACATATACCAGGCCCTCGATAAGTTCCGGCAAAGCTCGAGAGTTTCCCTGGATATCTCCAAAGCATTTGATAGGGTCTGGCACGCCGGCTTTATGCACAAGTTACAGGGTTATGGTATCACTGAACGATTGCTTGATTTGATCCGATCTTTCCTATCAAATCGCACAATTAAGGTGGTCTTGAACGGGCATGCCTCTAAAATCTACCACACGAATGCTGGTGTCACCCAGGGCACTATCCTAGGCCCGACGCTCTTTCTGATCTTCTGATCTTCATAAATGATCTCCCTGGCGTGATCAAATCCCAAGTAGGCATCTACGCTGATGACACCACCATTTACTTCCGCCTCAGTAAAAAAAAATCTGGCGAAGCGGACAAACATAACCTCGCTGCTGATCTTAAAAAGGACTTCCACTCTGGCATCCTGGGGTCAGAAATGGCTTGTAAATTTCAATAAGCTGCTATCTGTCAACCATGACAGGCAGTCTCTCCTGTCCCTCAAAACATGGACCAAGCAAGTCTCCTTGAAAACAATACATTGCTCCTCCTTGGCCTCACCCTCTCTTCCGACCTCAAGTGGAACCATTACATTGAATCAGTAGCTAAATCCACTGCTAGAAAGGTTGGGTCACTGTGTCGGACAAGGAAGTTTTTCCGCCTGAGTCCATTTTGCACATATACAAATCAATCATCCGACTGTGCATAGAATACTGTCATATCTGGTCGGGTGCCTCAGTGTTCTCGACAGGCTTCAAAGGAGAATCTGTAATGTAATTGGTCCCGACCTGGCTGTTCGATTCCAGACATTTTCTCACCAGCGAGATGAGGCTTCACTCTGTCTCTTCTACAAATGTTTTCATGGCTTCTGCTCCGATGAGCTTAAATCAATATACCAGAATTTAATCGAGAAACAAGACTGGCAACAAGGTCCCCATTACAGTTAAATCTACCAAATGCAGCTGACTCTTTTCCTCCAACAGTTTCTTTTCTCGCACTTTCCGTCTGTGGAGCTCCCTTCCGTATACTTGCTTTTCTGGCGGCTACAACCTCCAGGAATTTAAATGCAATGTCAATTTTCATCTCTTATCAACTTGACTCCAGTCCTTTCCTCATCCTTTCTTCATCACTCCGTGTAACTTGTTCTTTTCCTTTCTCATTTTACCTTCGCAACTGTTATCACACCTGTATTCACATCCTTCTCTTGCTCTTTCTCGAACACACCCTGTAACTGGTTTGTCTTTCCGTTCGCTCTCCTCCTGCTTAAACTTTTACTCTCTTATATAGCTTCCGTCGCATCGGTGGTGGTACTGCTTTGCTTGGGGTAAAACGATTTAAAAAAAAACAAAAACATAAAATCAGTTGATCAAAAAAAGGCAGGGAAACTTAAAAAAGGAAGACTTGCTTCATCTTTCCTCTTCTATGTGTTCGAAGATAGGTACGCTAAACTATAGGCAGCGTAACCATGTTATTCAATCAACCTCATAGGCAGCACATCGGGCTATTCCATAAACCGATAGTTGATATAAATACCAAATGTGTCCACCCAAATTTTTTTCATATAATTGTGTCTATGGCATTGGGAGATTCGTGCTATCAGCTTTTTTGAAAACAAATGGACTTCTACTGCATTGAAACCAAAAAATGAGGTGGCGGTAATTTGGAAATAAAATAATAACAGATCTAAGAATACAAAAGAAATCAACTCTTGGAATGAAGGCAAGTTAAAATATAATATTTATTCCTTATAAGTACTTACATTTGGTAGATCCTCAAAAAGGGGCCCAATAACCAAAATCACAACCAGTACGAGAATACAAGAGAAAATGTTGGTCACCTAAAAAGAGAAAGAAAGTTTCATAAAAAGGTATGAGTTCTTTGTTTATTGTTTTGCAAAATAAATTCACGAATATCTATTTGTGATGTAAGAATGAAAGCGATAGTATCAAATGCAGGCATTCTGGATGGCAGCAGTATATATATATATATATATATATATATATATATATATATATATATATATATATTAAATATAAAAACTTTAATCCAAAGGGAAAAGCAGGAAGGTAAATCACAAAGACCCGATCCTAATTAATATTAATATTTTAATATTAACAAATGATCAAGGTGGAGGGCTCAATGTAATTAATATTTTAATTACAGAGCCAATTATAAAATAAAATAAAATAAATTTCGAAGTTCAAAACCTCGAAATTTATTTTATTATATATATATATATATATATATATATATATATATATATATATTGAGCACTCTGGAAGAATGGTAGACTTTGAAAAAACAGTAGCGTAGTACTCTAGCATCTACGCATCGTTCATTCAGTAATGAATTAGAACACTCTAACTACTGGCGTATGTTTACATGGTATATCACTCGCTAAAAGTCGGCCTCCGAGCGACCATAGCTCAGAGATATAATCGCCGAGTGACTCCAATTCGATCGGGTTTCAATACTGGGTAAAAGTAATCGGATGTCTAACCGTACTGATGAGCTGCGAAACAAATCTATCTGCGGATGATTATATATATATATATATATATATATATATATATATATATATACCCTTGTGCAAATTAATTCAAACAAAATTAATATTTTCCTAGGATCTTTCACACATTCACTGATCACGTATACATCGTTTCTTGGCGTTGTTTTTTCTTCTAATCGTATTTTGGTCTGATGGATCCAGGTAGTTTTATTGCCTTGACATTACTGACAGTTGAAAGGCTGACACCCAGAATATCCGCGATTTCTCTGTAAGGTTTGCCATTGTGTTCGTGCAGCGTTACAATTTTCGTACGCGTCCTTATAGTAAAGTTCATTGCAAAGAATGACCGTATGGCAACAAATTGACACTTGAGACAATATTGTCTTGGCGTGATAAAAAATCTGATGCAATCACAGATGTCGCAATATTTTCAAAGCCAAACAAATTTTATCATACACTCTGAAAATAGATTCATATTACTGCACACTACTGCAAATGACCTAATCTGAGGAATAAATAGAAGTCGATTACACCCTGTAGCACCACTGGATCTAAAACTGACTGTATGGTGAAAGAAAAGACACTAAACCAGTTGTTTCAATTAATTTACACTAAAGTATATATATATATATATATATATATATATATATATATATATATATAATTTGTGTATTTAGAGAGCAAATTTTCTTTTAAACATGTCAGATTAAACAAATTGCAAACATTGTGTTAATTTTTTGATAAAATCCGTTCAAACGCACGGATAATCTTTCGCGTATTATAATTGAAAGATGTCAGAAATGAGCTGTAACGTTGACAGATGTTATTATCATTCATTTCTCAAGGTATTCAAGTACTTTCAATCTCTTTTCGAAATCATTTTCAGGTGTGTGTGTGATAGTAACAAAAATAACTGCAAAACTGTGTTGCTAAAAATTACTGTAAATTTTTTATCTGCTTCAAATATAATGGTTGACAAATTGCTAGCGTTCATTAGAGCGTGAAAATTATCCAAAATGAAATTTTTTTATATGTTTTAATGTCATGATCATGCACGTGTTAAATCATGAAAAATCTGGGTTTTTTTTTACAAATATTTTAGAACATTACTACGGTATTCATGACCATTACATTACAACATATAAAAAACTCCACAACGGTGGAACAAGGCGATGACGAATATAACAGGTTTCAACGGTTGAACCAGTGGATGAAGATGGCTACGCATGGCGGACATGCTACAGAAGGCGCCACTCAAAATTATAAGAGTCAGAAGCAGGCCATTGCAGTTTCATAACTGGATTGTACATGTTTTATTCCATATGTGCAACAGAGGAAAGTCATCAAATCACGTGTGTGGGTCATTCCCTGGTAAGTCGAGGTCTACCTTAAACAAATTTACGCTATTGGTTTCTTCTACTCTAATTTTCTTTCACCTCTAACCAACTCCTGCAAAATCAAATAGCGGTGTGAAATAGATGATGGAATCGGATGTTGGTCAAACTGGAAAGTTCTAGTTCAAAACCTGCATGTTGGTGGAGAATTTAGTCATCAATGCCATCATCATAATGAAGTGAAAAGCAAAGAAATTAAATTCTTCGATATGAGATAAAGCTGACTACAACAAAAAACAATGTTAACTGGGACAAGAAATGGCTTGTTAATTTTAACACCACCGAAACAAAATTCTTCTCTTTGAATCGATAAAAAGAAACTTTTTTACCTGAAGCTAATCTCCAGAAGAGTCGACTTCTAGTACTTTCTAGGGCTAAAATATTCTAGTGCCATGAAGTTGAAAGATAATATCAAATCAATTGCTTTGGTCTATTGCAAATAAAATCGGTTAATTGTGTCATGCTAAACAACTGCTCTTGTCAGAATCTATCTTATATATTTATAAGTTACCATTCGTTCTTTCAGTGAATATTGCTACCACAACTGGTTTAGTGTCGCTATATATTTAAAGATTTTTATGAAATCCAAAGAAGAATCTGCAATTTTATTGGTCCTGACTTAGCATCTCAGTTTCAGCCGCTTTTCTACCACCATAATGTAACTTCCTTGTGCTTTCCTATGAATATTTTCATGATAATTATTCTGATGAGATTTTGAATTTGGTATCAAGATTTTATGAATTTAAGTGCAGTACTAGATTGGGAGCAAGGTCTCATTTTACAGTTTAAATGACTACATGTAACCATAAATTCTAAAATTTTTGTCTCTTTCACTTCTTGCTTGTAGAACTCTCTTCCGGCTTCTGGTTTTCCAGTAAACATTGATCTTCGAAAATGTAAGTGCAGTATCAACCATTATCTTCTATTTGCTTAATTCCTGTTCTTTTGTTGTTCTTTCTTCTTAATAATTCTTTTTCTCATATTCTCACACTCAGCAACTATTTCTGTCTTAGTGACTTTATTACCTTGCTTGGAGTGAAATTATTCAAACGAATTGAAATTATTCAGAAGATAAAAAAAAAACATTTATAGATGGGGTTGAGCCCAGTTTCTAGATAGCTCATCTAAACTATCAACTGTATAGAATTCACAGAACATTGGTTAAAAATGGCTTTGAGTGAGTAAAGCCTGTCAGCCTGGAAAAAAAAAAACATCCTTCTTCAAAATTATTAGTTAGTTCATTTTATTTAGCAACTTCCATGGATTATTTAATGCCAAAATCTAAATATTTTGTACACAAATGTATTTATTTATTTTGAGATAATTGTTTGATGATAAAAGTCTTCTTAATTAATCCAGTGTTGAGGGAAGAAGAGGTGAATTCATACCTTTCCCAATGGTATCTTCACATAAGTGAATATAACGAACCGAACTAGAATTGGAACACTTTTCCGATTAATAATTCCAAACAATTATCCATTACACCACCTGCACATCCAACCTTACTACACCTAGTATTCCGAAGTAGTTACTCATCTAGGTACTAACCAGGCTTAATGTTGCTTAGGTGATTGTACAGGAACTGGTGTTTCAGTGTGATATTGCTGTAAGTCTCACAGACAAAGAACAGTACAAAATAACAAAAAAAAAAAGGATCATTTTAGGAATACCAACAGCAACAACTACTAAAAATGAGAGCACAAGTAACTTGAAGAGAAAATATTGACACAATCAAGAAAACATTCAACACTACTTTGTATTTTGCATGTCAATCCGGGTAACCTACACCGAATTCTAATTTGAACCCTTTATTTAATCTACAGAGCTAGAATGTTCTCGTTTTACTGCCCATGTTTTAGTATATTTAATCTAGCTATTACCTTTAGTAATGCTCTTTTGCTACATCCTGATTTCACTGAGTCCAATGACACTAGGCTTTAATCCACTAGGTTATGGTTGCCTATGACATTTCCTGAGCTGGCCAGAGAAAATAATGAGATAGGATTTTGACATTCAACACTACTTCAAACAAAAAGCTAGGAAGGAAACCCCCATCAATGATGGAAAGAGTGATAATAGTTTGTTTTTGTTTTTGTTTTTGTTTTTTTGTTTTTCATCGTTTCACCCCAAGCAAGGCATTCCGCTGCCACTGTTGCGCAGGGAGTTACATAGGGGAAAGTGATGAGAAAGGGGGTTAGTTATAGGAAATGTCGGGAGGAGGGTAATAGACGGATGAGGATACTGAGGATGGCGTGCGGTAGATGGGAAGAGAATTTGAGAGAATGGATGTTAGTGTGATAAGAGATGTCTATTGACATTACATTTGAATTCCTGGAGATTGTAGCTGTCGCAGAAGTAAGTATATGGAAGGGAATTCCACAGGCAGGAAGTGCGAGAAAAGAAGCTGTAGAGTAGAAATTGTGGTTACATTTTATCGGTTTCGCTGTAAAAGAGTAGGACCTAGTTGCTAATCTAGTATCTCGTGCAAATTCATACCTAGGGGACACCAGTGATCTTAGTTCATCGGAGCAGAAACCGTGAAAGTATATATAGAAGATGCACAGGGAAGCCACATCACGCTGGTGAGAGAGTGACAGCAGCCGGGCTGCCAAGTCGATATCAATCACATTCCAGATTCTCCGTTGGACTTTATCAAGAACCCCGAGGAGAATAGCAGGGTCACCGGACCATATGTAACAGCAGTATTCAATACACGGGTGGATGGTAGATTTATTTATGTGCAGGATGGACTCAGACGGGAAAAACTTCCTGGCCCTGCACAGAGAACCGACTTTCATAGCAGCGGATTTAGCAATGGATTCGATATAATCATTTTACTTGAGGTCCGCTGAGAGTGTGAGGCGTAGTGTTTTACTCTTTGGGAGGTTAGCCTGTTCCATGCTAATGGGAGGTAGGAGCGATTGTCTATGATGGTTAACTGATAGCAGCTTCGTTTTGGAAGCATTAAAATCTACGAGCCATTTCTTACCCCAGTCCACCACGGATTAGAGGTCCTTTGCCATTCTTGTCGAGAGCCTGGTGATGGTGATGGTCGTTAGCATAGCAGTAGACCTGGTGAAGCGGAAACCACACTGTTTGTTCGAAAAAAGCCTGTAGGCTGTGAGATGCTGAACCACCTTGGCTTTGATAATGGCTTCGAACACCTTGCCAAAGATCGAAAGGAGGCTGATATGACGGTAATTAGAGGGGTCCGAGGGTTCTCCAGTATACTTAAATATAGAAACTACAGAGGAATACTTCCAACATACAGGAAAGCAGGAAGCAGATAGGCTGTAGAACTTAGAGAGGACAGAGGAGTGTTCAGGGGCACATTTCTTCAAGACTATGATTGGGATTTCGTTCCCTCCGCTCGCTTTGTGAGGGTCCAGTTTTGAGATTATGGTAGAGACGAGCGAGGGAGTAATGTGGACGTCATTCGGTTGAGCCTCAGTTCTAGGTGGGAAGTCGGGTGTTAATGCAGAAGAATCCAGTCTCGAATTGGTAGAGAATCTGCGAGCAAAGCATTCAGCCTTGTCTGCTGAGGAGGTGAGGACCTCAAATTCATTGATTAGAGGGGGTATTGAGGTTTTACTCTTGTTAAGTACACTTTTACAGAATTGCTAGTAGTCTCTGGCGCCGAACTTACAGGATGCTATGCTTTGCTTCATTCTGGCAGCAAGCAACATCTTAGCTTTGTTAAGTATGTTTTACACTTATTACGAGCTGAGGCGAAAATGCGCCTGTTTGGTCCGACACGTGGCTTCGATAAAGCCGGAAGAAGTGATTCCGGTGGACAATGGCGGCCGAGTAAGCGGGCGAGAACCAAGGAGACGAATGGAATTTAAGCTGAAACTTCCTGGCTGGGATGAACCAGCCTTAACCCAAGAGGAGACATCGGATGCACAGTCTTCGACGGGAAGACTAAAAACGTTGTTCCAAGGGACGTCACATAGGAAGCCGCGGAACGAGTCCCAGTCTGCTCTTTGATAGCAGTAGTATATTCTGCTGGTCGGAGTTCCTTGGGTGGAATGAGATGTTAGCGGAGACTACTGCATGGTCAGAGTTTCCGAGAGGGCAGAGCTGCCTGGTAGTGCAAGAGTCTGGGATGGAAGTAAAGCAGAGGTCTGGCAGTGAGTCCCTTTTATTATTGGAGAAAAGCGCGGGGAAATCAACCACATGCGTAAGAGACAGGGTGATTGAGAAATTCATGGTGTGAACACCAGCAAGATCGGTGATAGAGTTTTCCAGCCACTTGGCGTGGTGGGCATTAAAGTCACCAAATACAAATATATGGGTAGATGGATGAGAAGAAATGGCCTTATCGATATTGTTAGAGATGTTATCAAGTACTGAACAGTCAGAGGAGGAAGAGGAGCGGTAGAGAAAGAAAAGTTAGCTAACCGAGCTTAGAAGTGAGAGATGGAAGCACATGAAAGAATGATCCAGGGATTCAAGAGAGGTCACCCTAGCCAGAAGAAGGTGTTAACTGACATAAACACCAAGCCCATGCATATGGACATTGGAATCCTTCCTGAAGAGGGGAAAGTAACCAGGAACGTAAAACTCAGAAGAGGGGATAGAAGGGTCAAGGTTAGTTTCGCATAGAGCTAAGATATCAGGTGAGTTTGTTTGAAGGAATGATTCTATGCTGTAAAAGTTAGTGAAATACTTCGTATGCTTGCAAAGGAGACAGAGACAGGCATGGGCGTTTTCTGATTAGCTGGTTTAGTTTTGCTATTTTGTTTGCGTGTATTCATAGTGATTTATTAAAGGAGAGAGAGAGGTCTAGAGTAAAATCAACCGGTCACTGTATGCAGCATGTGTAGGATAAAGACTGGCGCAGCCTGAGGCATAATGTGGCCTCGGGGTTGCCCACCGGAGGTTCATGCAGAGACACTCGTCCATGCGCGATATGGCACTACACAAAACCCCGATATTATTCAACTGTTGATCAGAGCAGCCTCTCAAGACGCTACGCTAGAGTTCAGGCTCCTAACTACCAGTCGGAAGCAGCAACCAGTAAACTGCCAACCCGGTATCCTCGGAATGAAGAGACGTTGCCACTAGACTCAAATACTGCAAAGAGCTTGCGACCGAACTAAAACTAAGACCGAAGGAGAGGGAAAAAAACGGGAACTCCTTCCTAAACAAGAAACAAGGCGATCATCTCTACTCCTGTTCAAAAGAAGAGGGTGGAGTGTGAAACTGGGCGATAGGAGGTACTATCTACTTCAATTAAAAAACAAAATTACTTAGTTTTAACTTAGTATAAGTCGAGAGTCCTTCAAAACCAAAATAATTTGCAGAACCTTCTCTAGCAAGTTTAAAGAAAAGACGATGTGGTGATACCGACCGAGCAAAAGCGATGGACCAGATGTTTACCCTCTCACGACAAAATGGCAAATGATCAAAAGCCATCCGTGCTCCGCTGGATCCGCGCAGATGTTCCGGTTGAAAAATAAAAATTAATCAAATATTAAATTTCTATTTCGCGAGCCTACGCGAATTTTATTTATCAGCCAATGGGAAGCCCAGAATCAAATACAAGTGTGAAATCCCAAACGAGCGCTGCGATCCAAAAAGAAGATATAAAAAGCGGATACAGACAGACCTCAGCAGGCAGACCTCGAGGAAAAGAGTGTAATCAATATCCCCTTGCCCTAAGTCAAGTGACTACTACGCTTGCCTCTTTCCTTATCCCCTGTCTCAAAACTACTTACTGACCTAAGAAGCGACTACATCAAAGACATTCCACACTTACATGCTCCCCACATTCCTAAGCATTCATTCTATTTCAGCTTATTTGCCATGAACATTTTAACCTCCGTTGGACCTATATTCAAGTATTACTTTAATTGTAAAAACATTAATTGATATGTATATATATATATAAATGTTATTTTCAACTCAATTTGCTTTTCTTGATTTTATAATCATTTTATGACTTATAGTGGACTATCTACCACAAGGCCAAATTCCGTTAACCTGCAACAATATACAACTACCCTTCTCTAGAACGGACTCCCACTACAACCAGAAAAGGAATAGACAAGCAACCCACTATAACGAAATAAACAACCCTTTGGCTGCCCGAAAAGTGCCAACTCTTTTTTAATTGGAAGAAAAAATAACTTTTTTTTCTTAAATTGAACCACTGCTATATGCGAAGAGACAAATGTGTAGTTCACTTGAGAAACCTATTTTTCTGAAACATTCTTTTAAGAGAAAGATTTTATGACTTTCAGCTAAAAGTAGTAGTTGCTATTTGGCTAATGAATGTATTTGTTTTTGTTGGAAAAGGGATTATATTACCATTCCCAAGCACTGATGTGGTCTGGATCAATTGAGGAAAAGTAAGTTGACGCATAGCAGTATGCCATATTTCCTCTCTGAAAACAGATGATATGTCTACACTTAATTCCCAACAAATTAGCAGTGGACAGTAAAAGAGGGAAATACCAAGCAGTCAGTAACACTCAACAGAAAAATGTAGTCAATAAGAGACTTAATTTGTCTGTGAATGACTGCAGTATGCTATAACTGCCCCAGATTGAGATCCTCATATCAAATATGGTGATTTTCTAAGCACAGAGTTGTATCATCATATCAAATATGAGTCTATATATTTTACAATGATTCACTACATAAAGTGGAGTTGTAAAACATTATTAGGTGCATTTTCATTAAAATATTATTTTATTAAAATATATTTTTACTATTAGGCACATTTTATTAAAATATTATTATTATCATTATTATTATTTATTATTATTATTAAGTGAAAATTTATTTAAATATTACTATTTTATTTCAGTAATATTTTTATTATAAGGTACATATTTATTAAGATATCATTATTATGATTATTGTTGTTCTTCTTATTATTATTATCATTATTAAGTTATTTTTGTTAAAATATTTTTAAGTTTAAAATATTTTATCATCATCATCATCATCATCATCAGTTGTATGTATATTGAAATATGTGGTAGAATTTCAGATTTTAAAAATATTTCAGCTTAGAAATTATTTTTAAATTATTTTCAAAGCCTTAATCAAATTAGCAATTATTTTTAAATCTATTTTTAAATTCTTTAAAAAACGCTTTTTTAAATCATTTGCAATATTTTTCTGTTTTTGTATTAATTCCATTATTTCACATTTTTTATGATCATTTTTTTTTTACCTTCTTTGTTATTCTGATTCTCCTTCAAACTTCCTCACTGCTTCCTCACTGATTCCTCACAGATTCCTCACTGCTTAGAGAGCCAAGATTCCTCACTGCTTAGAGAGCCAAGATTCCTCACTGCTTAGAAGCCAAGATTCTCACTGCTTAGAGAGCCAAGATTCCTCATAGCCAGAAGAGCCAAGATTCCTCACTGCTTAGAGAGCCAAGATTCCTCACTGCTTAGAGAGCCAAGATTCCTCACTGCTTAGAAGGCAAGATTCCTCACTGCTTAGAGAGCAAGATTCCTCACTGCTTAGAGGCAGATTCCTCACTGCTTAGAGAGCCAGATTCCTCACTGCTTAGAGAGCCAAGATTCCTCACTGCTTAGAGAGCCAGATTCCTCACTGCTTAGATAGCCAAGATTCCTCACTGCTTAGAGAGCCAAGATTCCTCACTGTGAGAGCCAAGATTCCTCACTGCTTAGAGAGCCAAGATTTCCTCACTGCTTAGAGAGCCAAGATTCCTCATAGCCAGAGAGCCAAGATTCCTCCTGCTTAGAGAGCCAAGATTCCTCACTGCTTAGAAGGAAGCCAAGATTCCTCACTGCTTAGAGAGCCAGATTCCTCACTGCTTAGAGAGCCAAGATTCCTCACTGCTTAGAGAGCCAAGATTCCTCACTGCTTAGAGAGCAAGATTCCTCACTGCTTAGAGAGCCAGATTCCTCACTGCTTAGAGAGCCAAGATTCCTCACTGCTTAGAGGCAAGATTCCTCACTGCTTAGAGAGCCAAGATTTCCTCACTGCTTAGATAGCCAAGATTCCTCACTGCTTGGAAGCCAAGATTCCTCACTGCTTAGATAGCCAAGATTCCTCACTGCTTAGAGAGCCAAGATTCCTCACTGCTTAGAGAGCCAAGATTCCTCATAGCAGAAACCAAGATTCCTCACTGCTTAGAAACCAAGATTCCTCACTGTAGAGAGCCAAGATTCCTCACTGCTTAGAGAGCCAAGACCTCCTGCTTAGATAGCCAAGATTCCTCACTGGCAAGAGAGCCAAGATTCTCACTGGCAAGGCCAAGATTCCTCACTGCTTAGAGCCAAGATTCCTCACTGCTTAGATAGCCAAGATTCCTCACTGCTTAGAGAGGCAAGATTCCTCACTGCTTAGATAGCCAAGATTCCTCACTGCTTAGAGAGCCAAGATTCCTCACTGCTTAGAGAGCCAAGATTCCTCACTGCTTGAAACCCAAGATTCTCACTGCTTAGAGAGCCAAGATTCCTCACTGCTTAGATAGCCAAGATTTCCTCACTGCTTAGAGAGCCAAGATTCCTCACTGCTTAGAGAGCCAAGATTCACCTCACTGCTTAGAGAGCCAAGATTCCTCACTGCTTAGAGAGCCAAGATTCCTCACTGCTTAGAGAGCCAAGATTCCTCACTGCTTAGAGAGCCAAGATTCCTCACTGCTTAGAGAGCCAAGATTCCTCACTGCTTAGATAGCCAAGATTCCTCACTGCTTAGAGAGCGAGATTCTCACTGCTTGGAAACCAAGATTCCTCACTGCTTAGATGACAAGATTCCTCACTGCTTAGATAGCCAAGATTCCTCACTGCTTAGAAGCCAAGATTCCTCACTGCTTAGAGAGCCAAGATTCCTCACTGCTTAGAGAGCCAAGATTCTCACTGCTTAGAGAGCCAAGATTCCTCACTGTGTGGGAGGCAAGATTCCTCACTGCTTAGATAGCCAAGATTCCTCACTGCTTAGAGAGCCAAGATTCCTCACTGCTTAGAGAGCCAAGATTCCTCACTGCTTAGATAGCCAAGATTCCTCACTGCTTAGAGAGCCAAAGGACTTCTCACTGCTTAGAGAGCCAAGATTCCTCACTGCTTGGGAAACCAAGATTCCTCACTGCTTAGAGAGCCAAGATTCCTCACTGCTTAGAGAGCCAAGATTCCTCACTGCTTAGATAGCCAAAATTCCTCAAAGAACATTTTAGAAGAAATAACGGTGTTTTTTTACATGATTTTGACCGGCAAATGTTAAAGATGCACAGACCTGATTATTATGGGGTTTCCTATGCATTAGATATTTTAAACATGATTATTGAAGGGTTACTGATTTAGCCATCAATGATTTGAGTTATGAGATACATTCAATAATTGATTAGATAAAAAATAATGAAGACTGTTGTAACCAGCCTTTGAGATTTCACTCGCCCGATTGACTCAGACTATTCAAAACTTAATTGGGCTATAAAAGTTTATTGCTTTACTTGCCCACATCCTCGGGTCGCCCTCACTCTCAGGTCGATGAAAAATCTCGCAATGAAAAAGGAAATCTGATTCTTTTACAACCCAAAAGTATGCTATTGAAGATTCACAAGTTACTTTACCTGACAAGGACATTATTGAACTCTTGGCTTTTAGTGTCCCGGTCAGTATAAACATTCATTTTATTAACACTTTCAGAGTGGAGCCAAATGTCTCTGCTTTCCAGATTAAAGTTCACTTGGAAAAATATTATCCTATATTTCCTCCCGCTTACAAAAAGTAAAATGAACATTTGAAAGAAAGAAAAAAATATGCATACTTCTTTCAAACACGTACCGAAAAAACCGAAAAACAAATTATACAAATAATTTTTTTTTATAGAAAATCATTGAGAATTTAGGTACGTTCAGGCGTTTGTCAAAAAACGAAAAACAAAAAAAAAACAAAAAAACAGCATATCATGGTTTTAAATGGGCACAAACTTAATAAAAACAAAGTTTTATCATAAAAATGTTTATGCTATTATTAAAAGAAAAGATCAAATTTTGTTATTATTTTTTAAAAATTTTTTAATCCTTTCTAACACGTTCGAAATTTTAATTAAAATTTAATTTTTTGTTTTCCGTCAGCGATTCACGCTATGTTTACGTAAGGCAACTATTAACCCTCTAGGGCCATTCGTATCATATTAGATACAGTATTTCCCTATAAGGAAACATTTGGTATTTCCCTAAAAGGAAACATTTGCTATTCATTGACTGAGCAGTCAGTACTGCTCTCATTTGAAATTTATAAAATATTTCTCTTAAAAAATTTTTCAGGAAAATATTTCTTTCAAGGCTTGTTTTCATACTGTATCAAATATGATACGAATGGCCCTAGAGGGTTAATAATATAACATGATTAAGGCTTCTACTTGTCATAAAGTGGGGGATCAGTTCTATATTGTTATGAAGTAATAAACAGATCCCCCACTAATATGATACGAATGGCCCTAGAGGGTTAAGAAAATGGAGTTGATCGAGTAAATTGATTTGGCGACGAGTAAATTATCCCTCGCTCTCGACCGCCAGTTGAGTGATTTCTTTTTTCAAATCTCAAAGGCTGCCCATAACGTTAAAATTCTCACTCCATACCAAGTGGCAACTTATATATTAGTCGTTGTTTGTTTCTATGCAAAATAGCACAAGTCCATTTGTGAATGATTATGAAACAAAACTAAACTTTCTGCACTCACCTGAGTTCGACCGCCAGCTGAATCCTGGACTGACGTTCTGGAAACAGAAGCAGCAAATGGGTAACAAGAGAAGAAGGAACCAAAAACATTGCCAATGCCATAAGCTTTAAGTTCCTGCAAAAAAACAAAAAAAAATACAAACAGTAATTAATTTAATCTTTTTCATTCTAAATTCAGTTTTTATCTTTACATTTCTAAACTACAAACTACAAAGACGTATGATTCTACAAACGAGAAAGTGATACATCAATAATCTGCTTCAACATTGTATCAGCCAGCTAAGTGTCATACGTTATACACGCTTTGGGCAATCAAGTTTCATTTCAGACGATTTCCCTGCAGCAGGTTGCAATTACTTTCTGTTGTAATTGATAACTAAGCAAACTAAATTGCTAACTAAAGCTATAGATCCCAATATGTTCTGCTATTTAATCCATAGCTGGGGGCTCTCTAATTTTTCATTCTGGGCTGATATCCACAGCACCACAAAGCAACATAGTATAAAAATTTTAAATGACATTCTTTTGATAAATAACAGGGATATATGTGAAATGATTAACGAGCTATTCTAGTTTAACTTTACTACTGGGTAGTGAGTGATATTCACTGGGGACCCACACTTGTGGTTTCATGCAAACCAGGCTAAGATGATGCTACTTTTCAGACTTTTGGCCCTGATCCAAAATTTAACTCCAATTCCAGATAGTATTCCTCCAATCCGTAAGTGCCCCAAAAAGGGAAATGTTGATACCCTCCTTATTACAATGCATCAAATCCTGTTGTTTTAATTTAAATTTGTTTTAAGAGAAGGATTTTATAAATTTAACCCCAAAACAGTGCTGACTACTCATCTAAGGAATGCCAAATGTTTTCTTTTAAAGAAATAATTAATATTATCATTATTATTAGATATTGAAATAATCGAACATGTTGTAATAAGATCTGAAGGTAATTTTTTGCTCTCTCTTGTGAGTGAAGTAGTTACAATTTTTTTTTAATCATATCACCCCGAGCAAGGCGGTAACGCCACTGATGTGCAGGGGGCTATGTAAGAGTGAAAAGATTGGAAAAGAGAAAGCCGGAAACCACATCTTAAGCAGGGAACAAGGGATGAGCCTCTTCACCTGTTCAATAGACGTGGGTGGAGTGTGAACCGGGCGATAGTTTAGTTTATCTACTCCAATTGAAAAAAATAAATAAATAAAAGAAAAGAGTGAAAAGATTGGAAAAGAAAAAGCCGGAAACCACATCCTAAGCAAGGAACAAGGGATGAGCCTCTTCACCTGTTCAATAGACGTGGGTGGAGTGTGAACCGGGCGATAGTTTAGTCTATCTACTCCAATTAAATTATTTCTAATAAGTGTTCAAGCAACGATTAAATTTCAAAGAAAACCCACCTTATTTGCATCAATATCATAGTTGTGTTTCTTCGCCATCAACGTTGCCAATGATACAGATTGGGCAAAAGCAATGATTCCAATAATTATTGAATCTGCGATGAAAGACTTGCCTTCGTCAAGTGCAGGAACACTAGGAGAAGGAAGACTGAAATAAAAAAAAACAAATATTGAAAAGAAAACAGAATATAAATGTGTGATGAACTATATCAGGCATTATTAATTTCTGACAAGTATTTCTTTCATCTTAATTTAGTAGTAGTAACATTATCTTGAATTTTCATTAGATGGAAACCACTGGCAAATATTTTTAATCTTTGACTAGTATTTCTTTCATCTTTATTTGGTAGTAGTTATATTATCTTGAATTTTCATTAGATGGAAGCCATTGGCAATGATTATTAATCTTTGACTAGAATTTCTTTCATCTTTATATTCTATTTTTCTGTTGGCATGTCAAAGGAGGTGTTCCAGAAGTTGAGTAGATTATTAAGAGACAGGAAAATTTTGCTAGAAACAAAGAAAAGAGTACTGGATTACTATGTGATGTCAGTTCTTCAACATGACAGTGAATGCTGGACAATATCATCAAAGATGAAGGAAATACTTGAAGCAACTGCAATGTGTTTCTGTAGAAGGATGCTGTGGATATAGTGGATCAAGCATGTGAGCAATGATGAGGTGTTGGAAAGGATGGAAACGAATAGGAAATTAATACTGAGCATCAGGAAAAGACAACTGAAGTTCCAGAGACATGCAATGAGGAAGGAGGGCTTGGAGAACCTGATACTAACAGGCCGGATAGAGGGAAAAAAGATAGGGAAAAGCAGCAGATAACATATTTGAAGGGCCTGATCAGGTGGATGACAGAACAGGAGAAAGCATGGTAAGAGCCATCAGGGATAGGGAGACATGGAAAGTCATGATCGCCTACATCCTGAAAGGGCAGGGTACATAGAAGAAGTATTAGTAGTAATATTACCATAAATCTTTATTAGATAGCAACTATTGGCAATCATTATTAACTTTTAACTAGTATTTCTTTCATCTTCATTTCAATTGTTTTTCCTCTAGTAGTGTTAGTAGGGAGGTGCGTTGTGGTGCAGTGGATATCAGCTCGGAACGAGAAATCGAGGAGCCGAGTTCGAAATGCAGTTGAATTTTCTGCATTCACTTACGCACAAATGATCTTAAGAAAGGTATTAATCCGTCTCTTCCCTTCAGTTATGGGTTAAATAACAGGACAGAGTGGGTTATATAGCTTTGGTTGGCAACCAGTTTATCGCAGAAAGCAATGGCAACCTACTGTGAAATAATGTTCTGCGCAGTCAGTCATGTCTCTTTCGAGGCATGATCGCCCAAGGCGTGTATCAGGTATGGCACTTAACTGGCTGACAGTGTTAGTAGTAATATTATATGGAAATTTTATGAGATATTTTGTTTCACTGAAATCAAGATTAGTAATTAGTCAAAAGAAAACATTAGAGAAAGTGTCACTTACTGAGAAATAAATCTGCAGATTTTGTACAAATGGAATGAGGTTCATGAATGTCTGTTTGTGTTACTTACCCAGCAGGTATTTCTCCAACAATTCGGATCTTGTAACGTTCATGAAAGTTTTCGTAATGCGATGTAAGAGTACCAGCAATAACCTAAATTGTAAAAGAAATATATGGAGCTGATTGATCAATAATCTAAACTTATTTATAAATGAAACTTTGTCTCTGTGTGTGTGCATCCGTTACCTATAGACTGCGAAACGGCTGAACCGATTTTCTTGAAAATTTACACAGTTGTACTATGAGCGTTTGCGAGTGTTCTTAGCTAGGTTTTGGGTCGAAGTACTCCAGATAAATATCGAAAATCGATAATAGAAAAAATCGGGTTATAGAAGGAGTAGTCCAATTTTAATCAAATTTCATACACTCATAGACAAAGACATAAGAAACGATATTCAGAAGTTTCAAGGTTTCAGTTTTTACAATAGTGAAGAGAATCGATAATATATATGTAAAAGGCAAGATGTTTGTGTGTGTGTGTCTGTTTATCTGTCCGTATGTCCTTTATACAAATCCACAATTTTTATCCGATTCTCACCAAACTTCACACAAATATTCTTTAGGCTGAGCCTGAGCTCCAGGACTATGGATTAATTTTAAAGCTTTCATTACACCCGAGCAACGCCGGGCTATACTGCTAATAGTGAATAAAAAGAACTAACATAATTTTCTTTCTTTATGAACTACAGGTCAGAATGTTAGTTTATCTTATTAACTCCTGCTGAGCTAAAAGTCTGAAACTGTTTAACCCTGGCATCACCGATAAGATGTCTGACCACGCTCGACGATCCAGAGTATGTGGACATGTGGATTAGATGCTTTGCCGCGCTGGTCATAATAAAGGGAAACATGAGAAGCAGACGAAACAAAGGAGAACAAAACGAGATTACGGATATGTTCCTCGCAACAGAAGAACGTGAAGTTTGGAAAATGACATTCCCGAAAAACTTGCATCTAGCCTTCGAGAAATATTAGACCAAAGAGGAGAAATTACATAGCTTCCTATGAGATTTACACATCACGACAAACCTATTAGTGCATGACATCCAAATTTTCAGAGGGGTTAACTACAAATTAAAATCCTTCTGCCTTAAGATAACTATTAACCAGTAAGATACATTAGCTCATGGATAGCAATAAAGCCACAGAAAAAAAAACTCACCAAAAATTTTTCAATTTTGTCTAAGAAAAAGTCACAATGAATTTATGATAGCCATTTTTTTGTTGGAATTTATAGGTCCGCTCTGTTTGCAACAGAAATTTATAGTAAGTCGATCCAAACTAAAAAATAAAGTTTTCTAACAATGCTACAGTGATATAATTGATCGCAATTGAGCAGCTCAACTTCAGTCACTTTCTCACCGTCAAGATGTGGCTTCCCTCTGGCTTTTCTACAAATATTTTCACAGCTTCTGCTCTTACGAGTTTATAACCCTGGTGCCCCCTCTACACGAATGTACTCGTGCTACTAGACTGGCAACTAGGTCACACTCTTTTACAGTGAAAACAGTCAAATGTAACCCTTACTTCTACTCTACCAGCTTCTTTTCTCACACTTCCTGCCTTTGGAACTCCCTTCCGTACACTCGCTTCCTTGATAGCTACAATCTCCAAGAGTTTAAATGCAACATCAATTTCCATCGTTTATCTCCTTAATTCCCAGCTTTCTCATATCCTTTCCTTCCCAACTTCCCGTGTATTTTATTCCTCTTTCTTTTCACTCTTCTCTTTTGTAAGCCTCTGTGAACCAGTGGCACTACTGCCTTGCTTGGGGTGAATCGATTAAAAAATATTCATTATAAATCATAGCTAGGGAGTTTTAGTATCCCATAAAACCAGACTTTGTGAAAGAAGAGAAGGTTGTTTTTAAGTTAGCACCAGAAAGTTAAAAAAAAACAGAGATCGTATACAAAGGTAGTTTAAGCTTTAAAAACATTTTCTAACAATGCTTCGGTCATATATTCGATATATTTTATAGTTAAAGAGCCCTAGTATTCCATAAGACCTGACCTTATATGAAAAAAAACTGAAGTAGGTTGTGTTTTAAGTTTGCGCCAGAACGTTAAATAAAAACCGAGATAGTGTATGAAGATAGATTTATCCATATAAACATTGTCTAAGAATGATACAGTCACATATTCAATATATTTTATAGTTAAGGAGTCCTAATGTCCGATAAGACTTGACTTTTTTTAGAAGAAGGTCTCAATTTGACATTAAAATTTAAACTAAAATTTCCTTGAATTTTCAATTTATTCATGAAACTGGGATTTTTGTGTACTTTTGGGAAAAGAGCCCGTGTTTTTGTCCGATGTGTACTACTAACCTTATTCCATTATTTTTCTTTGACTTTTTTATCTGAATTTTACCTGTGACTATTTTTTTGCATTGATTTGATTAAGCAAGAGGAGCTAACATTTCACGGAAAACTCTTGCAGTCATGTGTTAAATTTGTTATTAATATCTTTATTGAATATATAATAAAATATTTTACAAACAGAAATTCCATCTGGCCCATTGAGCTATTAAGTTTTTTATTAAATTACGCAACTTCCAATTTTTAAAAGATTCTTCGAAATCCAGAGAATGACCTAAAATAAATTGCCTCTAGCGCATACGTAAGGATGTAAGAGAATATGACATAAAAGTTCCAAAGCATCGCCCTGTCCTTGTGGGTACTGAATCATTTTCAACCCTACAACCCTTTTTCCACAGATAAAACATTGTAAAACTCACTACTCTATTGCTATTTCCATGGAAAGTGCTCAAACGAACTACATTCTTTAGTTCCACCATTTTTTAACCTTTACCACTACTCACCCAATGGTCAAACCACATGCCTCTCAATACCAAAAATGAATTTACCACTACGATTCCCCATGGCTTAACCCTCTAGTTACCAACATTCTCCACCCCTTCCTTTACTAGCCACTGCTTCCGGCACAAGGATTTTTCTCCATTCTTTGATTAAACGAGGTTGACAATGCATGTCTCGAACTGACATGTTGAAATAGCTATTTCTCCTAAATATTATCTGAATTTACAGAGATAGATAGATAGATAGATAGATAGATAGATAGATAGATAGATAGATAGATAGATACTCACACACAGAAGAAAACTAGGTAAGAAACAAAATAATAATAATAATATAAGATACATATAATAAAGTTAGACCTCTGAAATTAGACACATCATACTCACACACACACACACACACACACACGCACACACAAAGTGAAGAAAAATTAACCTAACACTAATACAGCATATTTTTGTTAAATAAAGAAAATGAGAAAATTCCACAGCCATTTGTTGAAACCCCCAGACGAGTGGACCAAACAATTGCAAAAGGGGTCTTCTATGAAACTTTGGAATTGGGGTGCAGAATATAGTATCAATCAGCTAAATGCCAAATTTTATATTTGTATTAATCATATATATATATATATATATATATATATATATATATATATATATATAATTAGTTACTCAGAGAAACCCAAACGTAAAACAACGAATTTGTTCACCTGAAGAGAGTTAATTTTAGACTCGAAACACGTGTAGCGCAAACCATGACAAATTAATACTCCATAACTTGTATGAATACCAAACAATAAATATATTTTTTAAAGAAAACGTTCACGGCTTCTCACTCTTTTTATTTTATACTAATTACTCTCGTTGGAACAACCCTATTCCTTTATTCGATATATATATATATATATATATATATATATATATATATATATATATATATATATTACATCAAGAAAAATTTGGGAAAACTGTATGAAAAAGTTTTAAAAAGTTTTCTTGCGATACATTTTGTTCTTTTAAGATAAAAAGTGTCACAAGAAAACATTTTCCACTCACACACATATATATATATGAATTAATATATATATATATATATATATATATATATATATATATTAATATTAATTAATATATATATATATTAATATTAATTAATATATATATATATTAATATTAATTTATATATATATATATATATATATATATATATATATATATATATATATATTAAACCATTTTACATTTTGCGATTTTAAACTATAATAATCTATAAAATTTCAAAAATCTTTTTAAAAATACGTCAAAGAGTTGTTGGGGATTTTGAATTTTTATCAATTATTATACATAAAAAATGAAAATAATTCTTTTAAAATTTCATTATTAATTGAATTTCTTTCAGACTACAATATACTTAGTATATATTATTTATTAAAGCAATTAAATAACGTCATGGTTTTATTGCATTTTTATTCCACTATTGGGAGCAGATAAAGGCAAAAATATAATGGATGACGTACATTCCCCAATGAGTCCTGCGTTTAACTAATAAAAACAATTTTGCAAATAAAATTTAATTTCTGAAAATTTTATGAGTTTATGAAAAATTTATGAATTTATGAAAATTTTATGAGTTTTTGCAAACAAAATTTAATTTCTGAAAATTTTATGAGTTAACGCGGAGTGGGGGGTAACAGATGTAAAAAAAAATAAATATTTGTACCAAGACATTTTAATAATATAATATTGTCATAATATTTTAATATTCTTCCATAATAATATAATATTGTCATAATATTTTAATATTCTTCCATAATAATATAATATTGTCATAATATTTTAATATTCTTCCATAATAATATAATATTGTCATAATATTTTAATATTCTTCCATAATAATATTATTTTAAAAATAATAATTTCAAAAATAATTTCATTTATTATTGCATAACTTCTAAACGTTTCATTAAATTCTGACAATTATTTGATTTTTGCAAGAATTTCTAAAATTAATGTGTTTTTCACCGGAAAAAAGTTAAGTAATATTGCATTTTCCATTGTAAACTCTCATAACAATTTGGTTACCCGATAACTGAAATCAAAACTAGATTTTTTACCAAAATTTCGAACGTGTTAAAAATGATTAAAAATTTAAAAAAAAACAATTAAAAAATAATTAAAAATCCCTCTTAATAATACCAAACATTTTGACTCCCAAAAAAGTTTGTTTATATTAAGTTTGGGTCCTCTTTTCTTCATACTACGCTGTTTTTCAGCAATTTTGTGGAGATATCTAATATTATATATAACTCAGACTTAATGCACATTGCATACTTACAACAAAAAGTTCAATTGGTATCGGAATCTTCAGTTTGTTTTTGAAACGTTGGTTTACTTGAACTTTGACCAAGTAGATGATTATCATGCAGATGAAGGAAATAGTCATTTCTGCAAGATTTGTTTTATCTATATTCTTAAAAATTTCCACATAGGTCTGAAAATAAAAAGCAAATATTTGGATATATAATTCTGAAAATATGTTTTGTATTGTTTTAACAATGGCAAGAAAATTCATCAAATCACTTCCGGGTAGATTTCATTCCTGGTATTTCGTAAATACCCTGGCCAAACTCATAAAAACAGAAAAAAAATCTTTTTGGGAAATAATTTTTCTTAACATCCTCAAGATATCAAAATCGAAAAATATTAATTTTCTTTACCCTTTTTAAAAGAAGTCCAGTACATCATATTTATGATAAGGTGCAAAATTGATTACAGAGTTTTCATTGAGTTAGCTGTTGTGTGTACGAATATAGACCATTTAGAAAAAGAATAATTTTAAATAAAATACAAAAACAAATTTAAATATTTTTAATTAAATGAAAAAATAATTAAATTAATAAAAACATTAGTTCATTTATCCTTAGTAAATGAGTTAGTTTGACCGAAGTCCGAATGAAGTGAATCTGTCGTTTGAATGAAGTCCGAATGAAGTTAGTCTGTCGTCCAACTGAAGTCCGATTAAAGTAAATCTGTCGTTCGACTGAAGTCCGAATGAAATGAATCTGTCTTCCGACTGAAGTCCGAATGAAGTTAATCTGTCGTCCGACTGAAGTCCGAATGAAGTGAATCTGTTGTCCGACTGAAGTCCGAATGAAGGGAATCTGTCGTCCGACTGAAGTCCGAATGAAGGGAATCTGTCGTCCGACTGAAGTCCGAATGAAGTGAATCTGTCGTCCGACTGAAGTCCGAATGAAGGGAATCTGTCGTCCGACTGAAGTCCGAATGAAGGGAATCTGTCGTCCGACTGAAGTCCGAATGAAGGGAATCTGTCTTCCGACTGAAGTCCGATTAAAGTGAATCTGTCGCTAAGTGAATCTGTTAACCATCTGAAATCCGAATGAAGTGAATCTATCGTCCGACTGAAGTCCAAATGAAGGGAATCTTTGGTCCGAATGAAGTCTTAATGAAGTGAATCTGTCGTCCGAATAAATACCGAATGAAGTTAATCTGTCGCCCGACTGAAGTCCGAATAAAGAGAATCTGTTGTCAGAATGAAGCCCCAATGAAGTGAATCTCTCGTCCGAATGAAGCCCCAATGAAGTAAATCTCTCATCCGAATGAAGCCCGAATGAAGTGAATCTGTTGGCCGAATGAAGTGAATAAGTCGTCCGACTGAAATCCGAATGAAATGAATCGGTCGTCCGACTGAAATCCGAATGAAATGAATCGGTCGTCCGACAAAATCCGAATAATGTGAATCTGTCGTCCGAATGAAGTCCGAATGAAGTGAATCTGTCGTCGGAATGAAGTTCGAATGAAGTGAATCTCTCTTAGAAATGAACTCCGAATAAAGTGAACCTGTCGTCTGATTAAACCCGAATGAAGTGATCTGTCGTCCGAATGAAGTGAATCTGTCGTACGACTGAATACCGAATGAAGTGAACCTGTGGTTCTAATGAAGTCCGAATGAAGTAAATCTTTCATCTGACTAAAAAAAGAATGTAGTGAATTGTCGTCTGAAGAAAGTCAAAATGAAGAGAATTTCTCTGAATAAAGAGAATCTGTCGTTCGACTGAAGCCCGAATGAAGTGAATCTGTCGTCCGACTAAAGTCCGAATGAAGTGAATCTCTCGTTCGAATGAAGTCCTAATGAAGTGAATCTCTCGTCCGACAGAAATCCGAATAAAGTGAATCTGTGGCTTAAATGTGTTAGGGCGCTCTCCACTATTTTAATGATAAATGAACTATTCCATGCACTACAAATAGTGGTAGTGTCAAGACCTCGATGTTGTTGCCGGCTATCTCAGTTGGCATTTGCCTCTGCAACTGCGACACTGTCAGCACTCTGCCTTCGGGTAGAGGGCGCTCTCTGCTTCCGAGCAGAGAACAATAACCCAGTCGTGTTTCCGCCGAAGGGTAGAATAACGACTGGGCAAAAATAGACAGACATTTTTTGGCCGGGCCATATAGCCCGTAAACCCCACTTATAACTGACCATGTGTCACGTGTTGCCCTTAGTGGGAGGGACAACGAAATATAGTTGCCGGCTATGTCAGTTGGCATTTGCCTCTGCAACTGCGACACTGTCAGCCCTCTGTCTTCGGGTAGAGGGCGCTCTCTGCTTCCGAGAAGAGAGCAATAACCCAGTCGTGGTTCCGCCGAAGGGTAGAATAACGACTGGGCAAAAATAGACAGACATTTTTGGCCGGGCCATATAGCCCGGAAACCCCACTTATAACTGACCATGTGTCACGTGTTGCCCTTAGTGGGAGGGACAACGAAATATAGTTGCCGGCTATGTCAGTTGGCATTTGCCTCTGCAACTGTGACACTGTCAGCTCTCTGCCTTCGGGTAGAGGGCGCTCTCTGCTTCCGAGCAGAGAACAATAACCCAGTCGTAGTTCCGCCGAAGGGTAGAATCACGACTGGGCAAAAATAGACAGACATTTTTTGGCCGGGCCATATAGCCCGGAAATCCCATTTATAAATGACCATGTGTCACATGTTGTCCTTAGTGGAAGGGACAACTAAATATAGTTGGTGGTAATTTCAGTTGGCATTTGCCTCTGCAACTGCGACAGTGTCAGCACTCAGCCTTCGGGTAGAGGGCGCTCTCTGCTTCCGAGCAGAGAACAATAACCCAGTCGTGTTTCCGCCGAAGGGTAGAATCACGACTGGGCAAAAATAGACAGACATTTTTTGGCCGGGCCATATAGCCCGGAAATCCTACTTATAACTGACCATGTGTCACATGTTGTCCTTAGTGGGAGGGACAACTAATTATAGTTGCCGGCTATGTCAGTTGGCATTTGCCTCTGCAACTGCGACACTGTCAGCTCTCTGCCTTTGGGTAGAGGGCGCTCTCTGCTTCCGAGCAGAGAACAATAACCCAGTCGTGGTCCCGCCGAAGGGTAGAATCACGACTGGGCAAAAATAGACAGACATTTTTCGGCCGGGCCATATAGCCCGGAAATCCCACTTATAACTGACCATGTGTCACACGTTGTCCTTACTGGGAGGGACAACTAAATATAGTTGGCGGTAATGTCACTGTAGCGATATACCAGTGCTAGAGTGATTGGAACTGTGCTAACAAGTCAGTCGGATATTTCCGGTAGTCAACCGGAAGTGATTATAATCGGACTCTACATCGTACGAAGAGACGTACAATTAATACTTTGTTTCCAGTATGATTACTAACCCCATTTTGTAAATACTATTTTCTTCCGTAATACATTTATTTAATATAATTTTCTGTTGTTCGTATTTATTACCGCACAACTCAACAAAATGAAGTCTGAATGAAATGAACTCTCGTCCGACAGAAGTCAGATTAAAGTGAATCTGTCCTTCGACTAAAGCCCGAATGAAGTGAATCTGTCATCCGACTGAAATCCGATTAAAGTTAATCTGTCGTCTGATTAAATTCCGAATGAAGTGAATCTGTCGTCCGGCTGAAGTCCGATTAAATTGAATCTGCCGTTCGACTAAAGTCCGATTAAATTGAATCTGTCGTCCGGCTGAGACCGAATAAAGTGAATCTGTCGTCTGAATGAAGTCCTAATGAAGTGAATTTGTCGTTCAAATGAAGTCCGAATGAAGTGAATCTCTCGTTTGAATGGGGTAGGAATGAAGTGAATCTGTCGTCCGAATGAAGTCCGAATGAAATAAATCTGTCATCCGACTGAAGTCAGAATAAAGTGAATTTGTCGTCCGACTAAAATCCCAATGACGTGAATCTGTCGTCCTATTGAAGTCCGATTTAAGTGAATCTCTCGTCCGAATGAAGACCGAATGAAGTGAATCTGTCGTCCGAATAAAGTCCAAAGAAAGTGAATCTGTCGTCCGAATAAAGTCCAAAGAAAGTGAATCTGTCGTCCGAATAAAGTCCAAAGAAAGTGAATCTGTCGTCCGAATGAAGTCCGAAGAAAGTGAATCTGTCGTTCGAATGAAGTCTGAATGAAGTCAATCCGTCAACCGACTGAAAACCAAATGAAGTGAATGTGTCGTCCGACTGAAGACCAAATGAAGTGAATGTGTCGTTCGACTGAAGTCTGAATAAAGTAAATTTTTTGGCCGACTTAAGTCCGAATGAAGTGAATCTGTCGTTCGACTGAAGTCCGAATGAAGTGAATCTGTCGTTCGACTGAAGTCCGAATGAAGTGAATCTGTCGTTTGAATGAAGTCCAAATAAAGTGAATCTGTCGTCCGAATGAAGTCTGAATGAAGTAAATCTGGTTCCGACTGAAGTCCGAATGAAGTGAATCTGTCGTTCGACTGAAGTCCGAATGAAGTGAATCTGTTGTCCGACTGAAGTGAATCTGTCGTTTGAATGAAGTCCGAATGAAGTGAATCTGACGTTCGACTGAAATCCGAAGGAAGTGAATCTGTCGTCCTATTGAAGTCCGATTTAAGTGAATCTCTCGTCCGAATGAAGACCGAATGAAGTGAATCTGTCGTCCGAATAAAGTCCAAAGAAAGTGAATCTGTCGTCCGAATAAAGTCCAAAGAAAGTGAATCTGTCGTCCGAATAAAGTCCAAAGAAAGTGAATCTGTCGTCCGAATGAAGTCCGAAGAAAGTGAATCTGTCGTTCGAATGAAGTCTGAATGAAGTCAATCCGTCAACCGACTGAAAACCAAATGAAGTGAATGTGTCGTCCGACTGAAGACCAAATGAAGTGAATGTGTCGTTCGACTGAAGTCTGAATAAAGTAAATTTTTTGGCCGACTTAAGTCCGAATGAAGTGAATCTGTCGTTCGACTGAAGACCGAATGAAGTGAATCTGTCGTTCGACTGAAGTCCGAATGAAGTGAATCTGTCGTTTGAATGAAGTCCAAATAAAGTGAATCTGTCGTCCGAATGAAGTCTGAATGAAGTAAATCTGGTTCCGACTGAAGTCCGAATGAAGTGAATCTGTCGTTCGACTGAAGTCCGAATGAAGTGAATCTGTTGTCCGAATGAAGTGAATCTGTCGTTTGAATGAAGTCCGAATGAAGTGAATCTGACGTTCGACTGAAATCCGAAGGAAGTGAATCTGTCGTTTGACTAAAATCCGAATGAAGTAAATCTGTCGTTTGACTGAAATCCGAAGGAAGTGAATCTGTCACCCGAATGAAGTGTATCTGTCATCTGACTGAAATGAATCTATCGACCGACTGAGCAAAATTTCTAATGGCATTCTATTGAAAAAAATTTCTAGTTTTTTTTCTTATTCTTGTAATAGTCAATGAAATTTCTGGATTATTCTCATTTTAAATGTTTTTGTGCTTGTTACTTTTTCTTTTCTGTTGCCTCATTTTCCTACATTTTATGTGAATATTCCTTTCATATATTATAAAATCTTTGCCTGAACTCTTCAATAGGAGGAAACAGGTTCGCCTATCATTTGTTTCACACTCCTCCCCAGTGTTTTGAACAGGAGTAATAGTTTATTCCTTGTTTCCTGTTTAGGATTGGGTTTTTCCGGTTTCTTAAGAACTGCTGGATTCTCAGTGTGTTGTGATTAGCTGCATTGCCGTGGTGATGCAGCCATGATTTGTCTTGTCACAACTCTCATCACTTCTCAAAGCAAATGCCATAGAATCTTTTTGTAGATTTGCTGATTGATCGTCATCCTCTGTGGCAGAATTCAGTGTGGATGATGTCACTTACATCAAAGAACGGGATCAATCCTATTACTTTTCAGGAAAACCTGATATATATATATATATATATATATATATATATATATATATATATATGTGGGGGGGGGGGCGTGACTTGAATTGGACTATAGGTTTCTTATAGAAAAAAACTCTTACATCACTTTTACATGTAACACTTATTCGGGGGGTGGGAATCCTTTGTCTCTTCAGTTTTGGAAAGTGTCCTTGTTCTTTACTGCATTGGTTTTCTGTCTTTGATTTTCTAGTCTGGACTATTAAACAATATCGTTTTATAGAATTTAAAAGTAGGCTTTCATTTTCTTTTTTAGATGCCCAGGCTCAGTATATATGTTTCTGTCATATATATATATATATATATATATATATATATATATATATATATATATATGATACATACGCTAAAGTCTGCCTCCTTCTACCTAGCGCCCATAGCTCAGAGGTAGAATCGCTGATCGCTGACTGACACCAATTCAGCCAGGTTTGAATCCTGGGTTAAAAGCAATCTGATGTCTAACCATACTGATGAGCTGTGATACAGCGAAACAGATCTGTCTGCGGATGACTATATATATATATTATAAATTATGTTTTAGAACATGTACATAATTTCCTCTATATATGTCCTCTTCTCTACAATCATATGGTTGTTTCAGTGTTTGGACTCAAACACTTCTTCGGGAATATTTTTTCTCTCCTCATTCTATACTCACTCAGATATATATATATATATATATATATATATATATATATATATATATATATATATATACTGTTAAATATAAGATACAATGAATGTCTATTATGTTTAATCATGAACCGTTCTAAACGTCGTATTTTGGCTTTAATTTCAGTTGAAAATAAAGACAAAAATTCTCCAACATTTGGAGGCCATGTACATTAAATCAAAACAACCCACACTTAATAAAATCACGTTTAAATCTGGTCATAACACATTACATTGCATTTGAATATATGCTTCTGTTGTCATTTCGCGCTATCACGCGGTGTGACGTCATAGAACCGCATTGCAAATTTGCGAACTGCGTTTGTTATTTTTGGTAACTGTTGCAGTTGCCTAGCGGAGTTTTATGTCAACACAAAATAAAATCTTCGGTGATGGTTGATGTTATTGTGTCACCGTTTTAATAACCTCTCTGAAGATGGCTCATGTGAGCCAAAAGCTTAGAACTAAATAAAAAATTATCGAAATGTTGGAGAATTTTTGTCAATATTTTCAACTGAAATTAAAGCCAAAATACGACATTTAGAACGGCTCATGATTAAATATAATAGACATTCATTGTCTCTTATATTTAACAGTATATGTTTAGAAAATTATTTGCTTCCTCTCTCACTATATATATATATATATATATATATATATATAGTGAGAGAGAGAGAGAGAGAGAGAGAGAGACTAATAGCATAATAAAGATGGTGAAGTTCCATATTACGTTAAACAAAAGGCAAGAAAACCTCCATCAATACTGAAAATAATATTAACATCTTCTGGGCTGAAGAAACCTAATTTCCTGAAAAATTGTTTCAATAGATAGATTTATATATTCAAACCAAAATCAGCACTGGCTGCTCAGTCACTGAATTTTAAATGTTTCCTTATAAGGAAACAACTAATATTACCATTAACATTGCCTCTTGCACAGCCAATTCTGTGTTTAATTTCCTTAACTCCTACACAGATGTAGAGGCTAAAAGATGTACTTACCAAGGCAAGCTGAAACATTCCACTGAATCTTTTTATTTTGAGCCCAAAAACATATTTCACTTGACTTGTAAACACATGAACAGCAGCACCAGTGGTAAATCCACTAACAAGACTGTCAGACATGTAAGTTGTGACCACACCCAGCTTGCAATAGCCAAGGATAATCTGAAACCATCAAAATAAATGAAAAATACACATTCCTATGAAATCATTCAAATGCAAAAAAATAAAGATTCAGATTTATGTTTAGAGGGAGATCAAAATGGCACCCAGATAAACTTTTCTATTATAATATTATAATAAGACCCATAATATATATATATATATATATATATATATATATATATATATATATATGTGTGTGTGTGTGTGTGTGTGTGTGTGTGTGTGTGTGTGTGTGTGTGTGTGTGTGTGTCCATCGTGTCATGCTCATGTAGAGAGAGACAACATGTCTAATTAATTTTTGAAGTAATTAGATCATCTAATAATAAAGAAATATATATATATATCCTTTATATAATTATAAAGATAAATGTCACCTGAAGAAAAACAGTATTGTGCTGAGACATGAACATTTTTAGTCATAATATGCTTTTATAAACCATTGTAATAAAAAATTTACAATATTAAGTTCTACTTTGTATCGAGCACTCTTTATAAAAGTAAATGCTTGAACAGTGGCTCCTAATCTACCTGTTCTTTCATTTTCTTATAATATTTCTTATATATATATATATATATATATATATATATATATATGTGTGTGTGTGTGTGTGTGTGTGTGTGTGTGTGTGTGTGTGTGTGTGTGTGTGTGTGTGTGTGTGTGTGTGTGTGTGTGTGTGTGTGTGTGAAAAGATGCTGCAAGTAACAGACAGATTGTTGGAATAGAGAGATAATTATGAGATAATTATGTAATTATGAGATCTGTGAAAGGGTATGCTTATCTAAATCTGGTTTATCTGCCCTAGCCAGCACCATGCAAATGACAACAACCTGTACATTTACAATTTTCAACAAGTAAAACATAAACTATCTGTGGTAAGGTTTGTAAATTATTCTCCTCACACACACTCAAATTTAATTCTTGTACATTGCTAGTAAGATCCAATAAAATAGAATTCCTGACACTTGGACTATTAACACTTTGTTGTGATGAACTACATTTTGTTTTCATTAACTATGCAAAACAAACTATAAGACAGCCAGTGTTTGACAACAAAATTTATAATCCTTAAGTTTGGGCACAAAAATACTGTGCTTGATCACGTGATTATAATCAACCAATCAGGTTTCATTTTATACAGATAGCAATTTGAAACACTTTCTTTAGCATAAAACAGAAAGATTCTCTAACTCTAATTAGATGCAAGACATCGTGGTATATATATATATATATATATATATATATATATATATATATATCGAATAAAGGAATAGGGTTGTTCCAACGAGAGTAATTAGTATAAAATAAAAAGTGTGAGGAGCCGTGAACGTTTTCTTTAAAATATATATTTATTGCCTGGTATTCGTTCAAGTTATGGAGTAACTTGTCATTTGTCATGGTTTGCGCTACACGTGTTTCGAGTCTAAAATTGACTCTCTTCAGGAGAAAAAATTCGTTGTTTTACGTTTGGGTTTCTCTGAGTATCTGATCATTCTGTTTAAATTTAATAGGAAGTACGTGAAAAATAAGCACATTATATATATTTATATATATATATATATAATGTGCTCTATTTTGAATACCTTTGAATCTATAAAGTGTTTCATTTGAAATAAACTTTGAAACCCTGAATTTTTCAAAAACTTTTGTAATCTGTAAAGCTTGTTGTTCTACAGAAGGATGCTGAGAATACCAAAATCTCAACATGTCAGCAACAAAAACTTTTAAATAAAATGGAAACAAAAAGGCACTTAAACTTAGAATCAGAAAGAGATAATTACAGTTTCTCAGCAACATCCTGAAAAAAGAGGGCTCGAAAAAGTTAAAACTCACAGAGCATGTTGACGGCAAGATAGACAGAAGTTAAGCAGATAAATTAATGAGCTTGTGTAAATGGTTGGAGGAACAAATATTAAGAAAGATAGCAAAAGACAAACACTGCTAAGAGCTACAAAGGAAAAGAAATTGTGAAGAGCCCTGGTCACAAAAGCCCAGAATGCTTTAGAGAAGAAGTTATTTTAAACATAATACATTCATTTATTATTTATTTTAAATTTATTTTGAATATAAATATGTTACTTATTTCACTCATAACTGCTATCATTTTCTTACCTGTACGACTCCAGCCATGAATGTTATTGCACCTGCCAGTTTTATCTTCCTGGCCACTAAATCATCATTAAGCACATTTTCTGTGTTACTCAACAAGGAATCATTGCCAGCACCCAGACTTGTGTTTAATAATGACCTTTCTGTTGGTTCCACTTCAAGTGTTGACACCACTGAACCAACCATTAAACTGACCACAGCCACAGTGCCTGAACAAAATAAGGAGAGAAAATAAAGGGTATTTTATATATCAACTATGACTGAGAATGAAAATGCTATTAAAACATATAAGCAGTTTTCTTAAATTTATTCTTCAATTGTTTGGTTTACCAAATATATGTGTGTGAATTTAGAAGTATGTGACAGAGCTACAGATATCTGACCCCAAATTTGTATGACCATCAGGCACTCTGTAGCCAAGGTCAAAGTATATCAGATCTAATGACAGTGTCCCCTAGTAAAATGCAAGTTCATATATAAAATAAATCTGTTAAAATTTAGTTATAACTAAAATATATTTGCTGAAAGATAATAATAATAATAATAATAATAATAAAAGGAAAACTTTATCTTCTCATAGACAAAATGCATCATATATATATAGAAAAATGTCATAAGAATGCAAACAAAGGTGTTATTTTATACAAAGAGAAAATGCTAACAAAGTGCAGAAATGGGTTACATGCCTTCTCTCTGACCCTGAAAAGGAAAACTAACAACTATTACAAATTTTGTACTAAATTACAAATGCAGCACCCCATGTTACAAAAGAGGTATTTCTGGTATTTTTACTTAAAAATGTATTTATTTATTTTGCATTCAAAGTGTTTTGACCCCAGTTTGGGGGTTAACTACATGCGCATAGATGGGACCCTAAAAGGGGATACCACACCGGGTCAGGGTGAACCTAGAAACAACAGTAATTATAAGATTATTCCACGCTCCTCAATACTAGGAAGAACATGCTTCCAGATGTAGTTTTTCATCATACCAAGGATGTAAATAAAAACGAAAATTATATCTAAGAGGACCGTAAATTAGATGGTTAACAGTATGAATCAATATTTTTTCTCTCTAGCTATGAATTTTAAGTAGCAGTGTCAACTGGGCTCTCTATCCTGCATTAGCAACCAGTTTAGGAGAAAAACAACTTTGAATCCAAAACCAGTTAGGAAGGTTCGTCTCTTAAAAAAAAAAAGCTTACTATAGAAACTGTAGTAGCAGCATCTATCGCAGTGAAGCTGTGTCTGTTTGTTCTGCAGCGGTGTTTAAGGATACAAGAGGGAGAAAGTCAGATTACATAATCAATTCAGTCACTCTCATATCTCAAATTGTGAAATGAGTTTCACATCATCTAATGTGAGAATAAGGGCATCTGGTCAGGCATGAACTCAGTTGCAATACTGACCTTACCAATAGTCACTCAAGGGCAAGCTAAAATATAAATAAGGACTAGGACTTAAATAAAGATGGCCACCATAGAATTGTTTTAAAAATAGCATTAATATAGAAATATATTACATTAGCTAAACTCATAAATACAAAATTGAAAGAGTAGTAATAATAATAATAATAATAATAATAATAATAATATATATATATATATATATATATATATATATATATATATATATTTCTGAGATGAGGTAGTATTTTCAGTATTTACATTATTCGGGCTATTGTCCTCATCTTTGTTTGTTGCCATTTGTAGAACTTTTCGGGCGTTGTATGCTCCGGACTTCTTCAGATGCTAGGAATTTCGTACCGAACCCTTTATTACAATCACTGGGGTATATCATTCTCATTCCTTGCGTAAAGCCTCGATTGGATGTCATGAGTTATCACCCTCCAACCCTGCAAGTTACTTGTCCTTAAGCACACATGGCCCAGTGGTTACAGACGTTGGTTAGTTCCTGACTTGACCCTTAGAGTTGTGAGTTCAATACAAGGTTGCAGCAGTGTTAGACACCTTCACTGATTAAGGAGAATATTGGGATTTAGCAAAAATAAACAAAACTTATTCTTTTTGTTAAGCTTGTCATTAGCGCACTGTTTTATGTGGAAATATTTTATAGATTTCTTTAGTAGTAAAATCCATAAAGAATGTATCACGTCTATTTTCTCAGAATATGAAAGCAAAGATCATTTTAATCAATCCGAACCAGTCAATAAAGAGTCAGATTTTGTTTTGTTTCATTTTTTTCAGAAAATAATGGCAAGCATAAAATATTTTTTTAGCAAGAACATTTTCATCAATTCTAGCGACACGGAAAAGTCTACACTCAGTAACTCGGGTGATTCCATTTTTTTTTTTTATACACAAAACGGGTTTTCAAATGTCGACATTCTGACTTAATTTAGGCAAAAAGAACAAATCTAAAAAACACTTAGGAAAAAAGGGAGCCATGTTTAACTTTTGTTTCCTCCTATCAAAAGCAGGAGTCGAAAGGGCAGTTTTTCCTTTTTGCGGTTATTTGTTGTTTCCATTTTATTTAAAAGTTTTTTGTTGATGACATGTTGAGGTTTTGGTATTCTCAGCATCCTTCTGTAGAACAACAAGCTTTACAGATTACAAAAGGTTTTGAAAAATTCAGGGTTTCAAAATTTATTTCAAATGAAACACTTTATAAATGTTACTAAATGCACTTTTGAATCACTTGCGAACCATTGTTGTTTTGTTTTTGTTTTGTTTTTTTTTTGTTGTTGTTTTTTTAATCATTTCACCCCGAGCAAGGCGGTAACGCCACTGATGTGCAGGGTGCTACGTAAGAGTGAAAAGATTGGAAACCACACCCTGAACAGGGAACAAGGGATGAGCCTCTTCACCTGTACAACAGACGTGGGTGGAGTGTGAACCGGGCGATACTTTAGTCTATCTACTCCAATAAAGAGTGAAACAGATATCATATGTTTATACGACTTTTTTTGTTATATAATTCATTGATATTTTTCATGAAATTATGAATAAAAAATTCTTTTTCGTAGTTATTTATAAAATGGTAAATAACTAATATTTCATTGCTGTTAGTTTAAATATTTAGATCATTTGTAATTATTTTTATAAAGATTTTTATGAAAATATTTATAAAATGATAAATAATAAATCTTTATAAAGAGTAAATTAATATTAAATTGTACTTGGCTCACGTATTTTTTATAATCTTGTATAAATATTGCCAAGCGTGACAAAAGTGTACACATTAGTACTAATAATAGCAGTGTCAAGGGAATAACCTTCCACGGTTTTTTAGGTACCCGTGAATGTTAAACATCGCTAACTTACGTAATACAAGCTGATAAAGTGTATAAGTAATATAATATAGAATATTGACTTCCTGATTGTTCTTTTTTATCATTTATCTCAAGTAAGGTGATAAAGTAACTAAGACACAACGAGTAGTTGAGGATTAAAAAGAAATAGAGTGAAGGAAAATGCGAAAAAGTTACAAAGAAAGAACAATAAAAAAATTAACAGGATTCAAGGTGACAAACGATGAGGAATAAGGTTGCATTTAAATATTTTTAAATTGTAGTAAGAATTTAAGAAACTAGAAGAGAGTTACACACGTGAGAAGAGCAAACGAAGAAACTATCAGAATAGAACTTACACTTACATCTAGCTATTGCAACAGTAAAATGATATGGCCTGTCTACTAAACTAGTACTGCGCTTAGATTCATGAAACTGGAGGAAAACTGATCAGAACAATTGCCATGAAGATATTTATGGAAAATGTCAAAAAAAGCTACATTATGGCAGCTGAAAAATGACTAAAGCCAAAAATACTTACCCATTGCAGCGTGTCGAGATGTACCAAAGAAAAAGTAAGTCAGTAAAGGAAAAAATGACACATAAAGACCAACAATTGGTGGAAGGTCAGCCAGTAAAGCATAGGCCATACCTGGAAAGAAAAACAAAATAGTTAATACATGCTTTCTTTTTCTTGATATATAACTAAAAGCTTGGTACTTAACAGATTGATATTACCATCATCATCCCGATTCAAGAGCTTCGTAGGGAGAACTGCCATTCCACTCTTCACTGGGTATCAGCAATTGACTGCTTATATTTTTTCATTTTTCTTTTTTATGCACTTATTGGTGTATTTTTCTGGATTGTTCGTGCACGTTTACCCGGATGTGCGTACGTGTTGGGTGTCGTGTTCATTTGTCCATTCCTTCGTTTTTTCTACATTACACTCGGTACTTAACTTTTTCTTTTTTTTTCTTTTTTCTTTACCTGCTTTTCTTTCAATTGTAGCCATTTGTGGATAATTATTATGATCCCTAGACATGCCAGTTTTATTTCGTTTTTTACATAAATAAGTATTGTTAATTAATAAATGATTACACATATAATAGAAACGGCTATGAATACTGTAGTAATGTTCTAGAATATTTGTAAAAAGAACAGCTTTAATACGTGCATGACTATGACAATACAACATATAAAAAAATCCATTTTGAATAATTTACACGTTCTAATGAACTCTAAACAATTTGTCAACCGTTATATTTGAAGCAGAAAAAAATTTACAGTAGTTTTTAGCAACACTGTTTTGCGGTTATTTTTTGTTACCATAACTCACACCACTGAAGATGATCTTAGAAGGAGATTGAAAGTACTTGGGTACCTTGAGAAATGAATGATAATAACATCTGTCAACGTTACATCTCATTTCTGACATCTTTCAATTATAATACGCAAAAGATTATCCGTGAGTATGAACGGATTTTATTAAAGATAAGGAGACACAATGTCTGCAATTTATTCAATCTACCACACACACACACACACACGCACACACACACACACACACACACACACACACACACACACACATATATATATATATATATATATATATATATATATATATATATATTCACAATGTTATTATTTCGTGTTCTTATATGGTTTGGTGGTATATTAAGTATTAACTGTAGAAAGTTAGGTTTATAATTTAATTTTTATTATTTGATTTCACGTGCATATGTTTGTATTTATACGCTTGTGCATATGTAAATATTAATGAATGCATGGATGACGTTATACAAACGTGTACATATATACACATATAAAACGACTACACAGACATATGTACACATGTGTCAGTGTTTCGTTATTAATAAACTACTTTAGTTTAATTTAGCGTTGTGGTGCATTGGATATCGGCTCGGAACGAGAAATCGGGGAGCCGAGTTCGAATTCCAACTGAATTCATTGCATTCACTTACGCGCAAATACCCTTAGGAAACGTATTAATCAGTCTCTTCCTTCCAGTTATGACAGGACAGATTGGGTTCTATAGCCTTGGCTGGCAACTAGTCTATCGCAAAAAGCAATGGCAACCTACTGCGGGATAATCTTCTGCCCAATCAGTCATGTCTCTTTCGAGACATGATCGCCCAAGCGTGTTTCACGTATGCCACTTAACTGACTGACAGCTTAAATGGTAAAATAATTTCTTACTATTTTCGCAATATCAATTATTGTTGGGTGGGTTTATAAAGCGTTTTCTTTGTTGTTTCAATGTGTATATAAAGTATATACTCCCATACACTCACGCTCACACGTATATGTAATTGTTAGCAATTATAATCGTCTATGTACTAACAACGCAAAACACTGAAGAAGAAATAGACTCTTTTTACTCCACTGTTAACAATACCAATGCTCAATGTAAAAGCAAAGAAATTCGAATCATCATGGGAGATTTGAATGCCAAAGTAGGCAAGGAAAGGGAACGGGGCGACAACTGGTACTTTGGATTAGGAATCCGCAACGACCTTGCTGAAAGCTGGGTCCAGTGGTGTAAGGCGAATGACCAGGTGATAACCAACACTTAGTTTCAAGAACACCCGAGAAGTTTATGGACATGATGAGATCCAGGAGGCGACACGAAAAACCAAATCGATTATGTAGCCACAAACAAAAGATTAAAAAACGCAATGGTTCAATGCAAAACTTATCCAAGTGCCGACTATGGAAGCAACCACCTTCCAGTTATCTACAAACTAAGGGTGAAACTTCGGAGACTAAAGAAACCTAGAGCAGCACCCAGACTGCAATACAACACGCTCCTGAATGTCCTCGACCTGCAGAAAAATTACACTGACACTGTGAGAAACAAATGCGAAGAACAAATGGGAAATGGAGATTTGAAATGGAGCGCACTTAAAGAAGGAAATAAACGCTAGGGAGGCCGAGAAAAGTAGAGGTGCGAAACACTAAACATTTACGAGACGACATGTTGATATGATAATAATTTAACAATGTCCAGCTGATCCGGCGAGGGGAGAGAATTCTGTTTCTTTCTTCATTGTTTGTCTGTTATTCTCTTTCTTTCTCTCTCGGAGAGGGAGATGGAAGAGGGGCCGAGAACGGAATTATCGGTTTGAAAAAGACCACCCACGTAAGGATGTAATTGTAATTAACTTTATACATTCACCTGTAAGCGTTAGCAAAATGGAGGCAGCATGGCAGGAACTGTGGGCGATTGAGCTGAACCAGATAAACGAAGTTGACGTTATATTTTAATGGGAAGACATTTCGACGTCTTCCCACCCAGCGCCATGTTGAAGCGGTTTCAATAAAAACACAACGGATTTGAAAATCAAGGCCGAAGAGACTAAAGTCGTCGGCAGAGGCACGTCAAACAGACGAAGAACGCGTGAAGTGAAAGACGCAGAAAAATCCTCTCTCTCTCTCTCTCTCTCTCTCTCTCTCTCTCTCTCTCTCTCTCTCTCGTGGCATAAATACCTCTTTTAGGCAGAGAAGCAAGAAAACTGTGTTACTTCTAGCAACAACAACATAGCAGCTGCAGTAATTTGTGGACTTTAAAAAAGTGGGATTATATTTTATTTTTAGATTTTTTTTTTGTTTATTTTAGTTTTATAATTCTCTCTCTCTCTCTCTCTCTCTCTCTCTCTCTCTCTCTCTCTCTCTCTCTTCCACATGCTAATAACAACAACAGACATGACAGCAGTAGTTTGTGGACTTCGAAAAAGTTGGAATGTATTTTATTTTTAGTTCTTATTTTTTTAATTTTATTTTTACTATTCTTTCTCTCTCAATGTATAGAGAATTATAATCTAATCATTAGTCCACATAGACTGACCTTCATTTCTGCCTTGTTGATTCTTTTGTTCTGGCCTGTTTCCCTTATCTCTGCATGTGCATCCAACCACCTTTTGATTTCAGTTGTTGAGAAGGCAGCACAAAGATTCAACCCTCCCTTTTTTGGTAGATCCATAATTTCTTCTGAGATCAAAAATCACAATGTGGCAGAGGAGGTGAAAGATTTTCGACTGATCATTTGACATCTTCGATCAACTGGGGCGGAACGGAAACGAACAGCTGCAGACTCAGGTGTGACTAACTTGCGGCCAGTTAGCGCATGCAACGTAACCAGGAGGGTTTGTGATCTCATAAAGGATGCGTTTTTTCACCAGATCTATTCAACTTATACAGCGAGACTATTCTGAGGACCTCAGAAGTTGTGTCACAATTTGAACAACATGAGATAAACAGATGATACAGTGCTGATAGCTGACACGGAAAGAAAACTACAAGACCTCCTAAAAAACTTTAGATGAAGAAAGTCAAAAGAAAGGACTACAAAAAATTACCAGAAAACCGAATATACGGTCATCAGCAAAAAGAGGAGCCCAAAATTCCAATTACAGGTTGAAGATACTAAAATCAAGCAAGTACAAAAAATTAAGTACTTGGGAAGGGTTCTAACGGAAGACGAAAAGTGCGATGCTGAGAATCGAAGGCGAATTTGAATAGCCAAGGACGCATTCCAGAAGCTGAGTAAAGTATTAAGAGACAGAAAAATTTCGCTAGAAACAAAGAAGTGAGTACTGGATTGCTATGTGATATCTGTCCTTCAATATGGCAGTGAATGCTGGACAATATCATCAAAGATGAATGAAAAACTTGAAGCAAGTGAAATGTAGTTCTACAGAAGGATGTTGCAAATATCATGGATCGAACATGTGAGCAATGATGAGGTTTTTGAAAGGATGGAAACAAAATGGAAATTAATACTGAGCATCAGGAAGAGACAGCTGAAGTTCTTGGGACATGCAATGAGGAGGGAAAGCTTGGAGAATTTGATACTCACATGTCAGATAGAGAGGAAAAGAGACAGGGAAAAGCTACAGGTAACATATTTGAAGGGCCTGAGTAGGTGATGGCAGAGCGAGGTTTTGGCGGGGTAACGAGAAAGTGTGGTAAGAGCCACCTGGAATAGGGAGATATGGAAGGCCATGATCACCTACGTCCTGAAGGGACATGGCACATAGAAGTAAAAGATATGTAATAAATTAAATATTTGCTTATATCATAAGTTATCGTTTATCTGATCTACCATTTTTATATTTAGTGGTTTTAGTTTATTTGTTTTTTGTGTTGGTGTTATTTATTGAGGTATTAATTATGGGGGTTGGTTGGTTCGTTCGTTCGTTTGTAGTTGCTTGCGTGCGTGTCGATGTATATATTTATATGTACATACACGCGATAGGTGTGTGTATATGTAATATCTGTTTGTCTCTTTCTTATTTATTCATAATATTTTTTTAAATTTCATATTATACTTATTTATTTAAAGTTTATATTATACTTGTTTATTTTTAATTAGTACTTATATAGCAAAATGAGTATTGATTTATATACCCAAATTCACTAATTATTTCCTGTTTGCTTGAAGTGTTTTATTTTGGTTTTAAAAACTAATTATTGCTAATCATAATTTACAAATTTTACTGTTAAGGCTGTAGGGGGACTGCTTTTTTTTTTTCATTTTTTTTTCTAGTTTTCCATTTCTTTTTGGTGGAGATATTGTTTTCTTTTCGGCTGTATTTTGATAGGGCATTATTGTTTGCATATTTTCTTTTCTGTTGAATGTCATTTTGTGGTTGTAATATATTTCTTTGAAGGTTCTTTTCCTGTGGCGCCTTTGTAATTTTTTTTTTTTTTTTCGTCAGTGTTAACGTCATTAGCTTACAACAGCTTTGTATATTATGTTATTGGTTAAAAATTTATTGTTAATAGATAATTTTCTTTGTTTTTGCAGTTACATTTTATGGCGCTATTTTACTGGATACTATTTTTACTGTTGGATATTTTTATTGTACTTATTTATTCATTTATTTATTTATTTATTCATTCATTTAATCATTTCACCCCAAGCAAGGCGGTACCGCCACTGATGTGCAGAGACTACATAAGAGAGTTAAAATTTTTTGAGAAAGAACAAGATACACGGGATGTGGACAGGGCTGGAGTTAAGTGGATAAGAGATGGTAATTGACATTGCATTTAAATTCCTGGAGGTTGCAGCCGTCAGAAAAACAGGTATATGGAAGGGAGTTCCACAGAAGGGAAGCGCGAGAAAAGAAGCTAATAGAGTAGAATTGTCACCTGCATTTGGTTGATCTAATTCTAAAAGGGTGGGACCTTGTTGTCAGTCTGATTGCATGAGTAAATTCTTGTGAAGGGGTCACCAGTGACCGAAGTTCGTCGGAGAAGAAGCCATGAAAATGTTTGTAGAATAGACAGAGGGAAGTCACATCTGGCCGGTGAGAAAGTGACTGGAGTCGAGCTGCCAGGTCGGGACCAATTACATTGCAGATTCTCTTTTCAAGTCTGTCTAGAACACTGAGACGAACAGCAGATTCATTTTATCCATGCAACTATAACTAATTTTGATTGTATTTTTTTTAATGATTTGCTTTTTTAGGGAGGTATTTGTCAATTATTTTGAAAAATGGGTTGTTGTTTGAGTTCTGTATGTTTTGTATGTTCCGTTGTTTAGGCTGAATGCCATATCTATGAAATTTACTATTTTTTCATTGGATTTTTATATCTATTGTAAATCCTAGGGTTTAAAAAGTTTTATTCTTATCTATTTATGAAGTTATACTGCTGCAGTTTCTTAAAATTAATAGACCTTCGCCCCAGTATATACCTATCAGTCAGTCATTTAAGTGCCATACGTGATACACGCTTAGGTGATCATGCCTCGAAAGAGACATGACTGACTGGGCGGAAGGTTATCCCGAAGTAGATTGCCATTACTTTCTGCGGTAGACTGGTTGCCAACCAAGGCTATAAAACCCACTCTGTCCTGTTATTTAACCCATAACTGGAGGGAACAGACGGATTAATACCAACAGTATTTGTGTGTAAGTTAATGTAAGGAATTCAACTGGAATTCGAACTATAACTTTTTTATTAACTAGCGTTGCTCGGGTGTAATGAAAGCTTTAAAACTAATTCATTGTCTTGGAGCTCAGGCTCAGCCTAAAGAATATTTTTGTGAATTTTGCTGAGATAAAAATTGTGGACTTGTATAAAGGACATACAGACAGATAAACAGACACACACACACACACACACAAACATCTTGCCTTTTATATATATATATATATATATATATATATATATATAGAGAGAGAGAGAGAGAGAGAGATATTATCGATTTTCTGCACTATTGTAAGAACTGCAACCTTGAAACTTCTGAATATCGTTTCTAAGGTCTTTGTCTATGAGTGTATCAAATTTGATTAAAATCGGACCACACCTTCTATAACCCGATATTTTCGACTATCGATATTTATCGGGGGTACCTCGACACAAAACCTAGCTAAGAACACTCGCAGACGATTATAGTACAACTGTGTAAATTTTCGAGAAAATCAGTTCAGCCGTTTCGGAGTCTATAGGTAACGGATACACACAAACACACACACAAAGTTCCATTTATAAATAAGTTTAGATCTAGATCAAGAGTAGTCTATCCTTGTTTTGTCACTCTACTCTTTGAGAGAGTTATTTCTGTTTAATAAAACTACAAAAGGACATTATAAGCAAATCTTGTATTCTCTGTTGAATAAAGCTTTCCTAAAGTCTACGCCTGCGTACTTTCGTTATTACAGTTTTATTGTCCAAAGACGGTAGATAATCAGGAAGATTTGGACAATTTTTACACACTTTACACCTAGAAAAGAAAACACTTGAAATTAAAGAAAAACATTAAATGCAGTGCCCTGTCAGTCGTCTTTAATAAAACTTGTATAAAAAGTGAGGTTCCTGCCACAATACACAATATATATTAAAGGAATATAGTTTTTATATGCCAAATACAGGCGGGGGATATTAAAATCAAGCAGGTACAAAAAATTTAAATCTTTGGGAAGTGTTCTAACCGAAGACAGAAAGTGCGACACAGAGATCCAATGTCGAATTGGCATGGCGACGGAAGCGTTCCAGAAGCTGAATAAAGTATTAAGACACAGGAAACTTTCCCTAGAAACAAAGAAGAGAGTACTAGATTGCTATATGATGCCAGTTCTTCAATATGGCAGTAAATGTTGGACAATATCAACAAGGATGAAAGGAAAAATTGAAGCAGCTGAAATATGGTTCTACAGAAGGATGCTGTGGATAGCATGTGAGCACTGATGAGGTGTTGGAAAGAATGGAAACGAAAAGGAAATTAATATTGAGCATCAGGAAGAGATAACTGAAGTTCCTGGGACATGCAATGAGGAAGTAGGGCCTGGAGAACCTGATACTAACAGGCCTGATAGAGGGGAAAAGGAAGCAGAGGAAAGCAGGGGATAACATTTTTGAAGGGCCTGAGCAGGTGGATGACAAAACGGGGGCTGAAAGATGTTACAGGAGAAAGCGTGCTAAGAGCCGCCAGGTATAGGGAGACGTGGGAGGCCATCATCTCCTACGTCCTGAAAGAACAAGGCACATAGAAGATATATATATATATATATATATATATATATAGAGAGAGAGAGAGAGAGAAAGAGAGAAAGAGAGAGAGAGAGAGAGAGATATGGTTCATATCAACAAAGACATTTGACATCGAATTAGATATATGTGGAAGAAATATATAAACTCCAAACAATTTTTCTTGTCAGACCAAATAATTGGGATGGTATTCAAGCCTGGTTTCCTGCAGATTCAACATATGTAAAGGTCAAAGGAAGTTAGTTGTGATTTTTGTAAAGTGTCACAATTGTAGATAAAATGTTTTTCTAGAATCATTATAGAAATCAATTTACTTTTCTGCCCAGACAAGACAGGCATTGGCGGGATAAAAAAAAAAAAAGAAAAACAGATTTTAATTTTACTAAATTTTAAAAATAATATAGATTTCAAATTTCATCAAAGGTCATGCACATTTTGCCAAAGAAGACGTTGTCATTATCAAAACTTATTAACTATAATTAAATTAACATCTAATTCAGTCAGTCAGTTAAGTGGCATACGTGAAACACGCTTGGGCGATCATGTCTCGAAAGAGACATGACTGACTGGGCAGAAGATTATCCTGCAGTAGGTTGCCATTGCTTTCTGCGGTAGACTGGTTGCCGACCAAGGCTATAGAATCCAATCTGTCCCGTTATTTAACCCATAACTGGAAGGAAGAGACGGATTAATACCTTTCCCAAAGGTATTTGCGCGTAAGTTTAATGCAATGAATTCAACTGAAATTTGAACTCGGCTCCCCGATTTCTCGTTCCTAGCCGATATCCACTGCACAAGAAGGCACATCCTAATTAGCATGATTAAAATGTCTAATGTTCTATTCTTAAAAGCGAAATCATCAACTAACACAAATGTAAAAATGACATAATCAGCAATTAGACCAAACGAGAAAACTCTTAAAATCAGTTTGCATTTCAAGCCAAAAATTTGAACAGACATATTCTTCATTATGAGTAATATTTTATTAACTGTCTTTTCTTTTTTTTACTGTACAAGAAAGTACAGTAAAAAAAAAACTAGTAATAAAATATTATAATACGACTTTTTATAGTAGAGTTGTATAATACAACTTTTTTTACAGTAAAGTTCATTCTCTACAAGGTCCAAGAGCCACTCAAGGAAGAAGGTATATAAACATATTCTTGGGAGTTGGTTCCACAGAATAGTAGTTCGCAGAAAAAATCTGATTGATTCGCTAATGCAATATGAAGGGAACGAGCATGCTTCATTACAATGTTAGTAGTATGACGGGTCCTAACTGTAAAGGTTTGAACTGGTTGAACTAAAGAATGTCGTTCGTCTGAACATTTTCTGTTGGGGATCAGCCCTTTTTGGATACAAGAATGGACTCAGCAATGGGTACATATAAGCCTGCCTATACAGAGAGCAGCAGTTGAGTAGTTGTACTCTACTATGACAGAAGGCAGAGAGCACTAACTCAGTCGTGGTACCGCCGAAGGGTAGAATCACGATTGGGGAAAGATACACAGATATTTTTGGCCGGGCTATATGGCCGGGAAGACCCACATTAAAAGGACCTTGTGTCACATTTCGCCTTAAGTGGGAAGGTGACTGAATACCGTTGAGTAGTTGTACAGCCGCTGATTTGGTCAGTAAGTTGGTGCATATTAAGTTGGAGTTGTTTTGGATATAGACTCATTACCCCGACATACTTCTTCACCACAAGACTGTATATATTGATTCTTACTAAGAGTATTCCTAGTATTACTGAATTGACTAACCCGTGTTCCATTTTGTATATTTCTGTTCAATATAACTTACATTTTCTATCTCCATCTCTGTTTTTGTTATTTATTATTTTGTGTGGTTTCTCAATCAGAATCCACCACAATCTCCATAGAAATAACGATAGAGAAGTGAATTGATTGTGACATTCCATCTGTGCAAGAGGAGCTATAGAGAAAAGAATTATTTATTAATACGACTCTGTGTTTCTGAATCTAAAATCAGGTAATAAATTATATCAATGATGCATCACAGTCGTGCAGATATATATATATATATATATATATATATATATATATATATATATATATATATATCCCTTGGATTTTGCCAGGGAATTTGGACATATTAGCTGAATCCCCAGGGGCTGTGGTCATTGCCTAGTGCCTGAGGTGACACGAAAAGAAAAAGTATCGAGGAAGCTTGTGTAATTTTCCCATTACATTACCAGTATACCAGCTTTAAATCTGAACCTTTTGTAACATTCAATAGCTACGTGGGCACACATGAAAATCAACCTGTAATACAGCCATCCCTATGTAATTTATGTTTAAGATTACATTGTTTTCTATTAGAATCTCAAAGTCAAACTCATATTTTAGTGGAGTATACGCCACTAAAATATTTTGTTTTCACACTAGAATAAAAATGAATGGGAATAGAAATGAATTGAATATTTAGTCACTGTGTGTTACTTCTCTTAATTTCCGTTACAAAATTTAATTTTTAATTTTATGAATTTGTTTTAATGTTAATTAATTTTCTGTTTGATATGACTTTGTTATATTTCTATCAACTATGAAAATAAAAAATGTCTTTGTTTAAGAATGAAAAGAGAAATAAATATGGCTGACATATAAAATACCTTTTGTAAACAATTATCAACATCTGCCCACTTTGTGTTTTATTATTTATTGTGCTGAGTGTACTTTAAATTTTACTGTTACAAATAAGAGTTTTTTTAAATGTATAAAAATGCTAAAAACGTATCTGTGTATAATACTAGCCTCCCATTTTTCGTTCAAAATTTCTTGTATTATACACAAAAAAATACGTTATACAATAAAAGAGGCTGTTTCAAATGAGTGGTTTTTAAGCTGAGTATGCAATTTAGAAAACGTATATTCATGTATAATACGACTCGCCTTTTAGAATGAAAATTAAAGGCTTTTGCCTTTAATTTTCATTCGAAATTTCTCGTATTATACACAAAAAATACAGTGCAATCAATTATTATTATTTTTATTGATAAAAATTACTACTATTATTTTATTACTACTTTGATTTATTGTTGTTGATTTTTATCAAAAAAAATTCTCTTCATATTCTATTGGTAAAAGGAAATTTCATTTGAACAGCATCTTCAGACGCCCAAAGTGATGCTTCCCTGGTAACTACAATCTTAATCTCTTCAAATCCGGAATCAATCATTATGTATCCTACATATCCTCATAATTTTCACTTCTTATCTCCCCCACCTCTTATATCAATGAAGCAACCTCATTCAGCAACCCACTGCCATGAATGGCTCTTGGGCCTTTTATTGAGTGAACTATTATGTTAAAAGCATTCTTTATTATTACTGTTATGTTGTTATTAGTTTAGCTTTATCTTATTGTTGCTTTTTATGACAATTCTCTGGATCAATACATTATCTGGTGCATAGAATACCACGAATAAATAATTATATTCTGAGAAGTCTTGAATTCATATCTTACATCTTAAAAGTCCGTCTTTCAGAGACATCTTCCTTCCAACTTCAGCCATTGAAAGAATCTTTGACTAAACAAACTACAAATCTACATCCTATTTGCTTTCAGATAATCTCTGCTATCTTTTATTTTACTGCCGATTTTTAAAATATGCTTAATTAAAAGAAATGTCAGAAAATTATTTAAGATTACTGCTTTTATCTTTTGATATTATGTCTGTTCAGTACAGATGTCATTTCTGTTCAGTACAGATGTCATGTCTTTTTAGGACTGACGTCATGTCTATTTAGGACGTAAAACGATCATGAGTTTACAGATTAGTTTATCATGTGCGAACTATCATGTATTCTTTCGAATGTTAGTAGAGTGGTTTCCAAATAATTCTTTGGAATTCAGGATTTTACTTTTTTTTTCAAAAGTCAGTAAAGAGAGAAAAAATGTAATGGTAAACAAGCCCCCGAATTAGCGATAAAAACTAAAACAGTAATCAGTTCATTTTAAAGTAGAATAACAAAAGTATTGAACACTTATCTACTCGATCAGAAAGTGTTGAAAAATTAACTTATTTATAAATACTAAATTCATGTTATTCAAATAGAAAAAGAAAACAAATAAGACATTCTTCAAAGTAAGAAAATATCTGTCTTTGCCTTACTTTGAGGAAGTTGCATGATGCCAACTGTAAGTCCAGCTATGAGGTCATTTGGTAAGTCGGTCTTCACCTTGTACTTTCGCATAATACCCAAAAATGGAAATGTGTCAACAAGAATCTTCTTGCACCTGTCTTTTGAGCAGGTGCACCAGTTGGACAAATGGCTGCGTAACAATTCCTTACAGCTCCGTTCAGGTGGTGCTGGCTTCCTGAATTTATCACGAAATTCTTTTGTATGGTAGACGGGTCTTCGAACCTCTATCACCGTGTCCATATCTCTGTGATTAATCCCTGCTTTTGAAGTGGGGGTTTCAACTTTGGGGTCTCCCATGGTGTTCAAGTCACTACTGAAGCACAAAGGCTCTCTGAAACAAAACAAAAAAAACAAGCATATTTTCAATAAAGGGAAAGTATATTTTGAAAATGCAGTTCCAAATCATATCTTTTTCATCAGAATTAGTAGAAATAATCAAAACTAGCGGAACGCGTGGAATTTCCACGGAAGAATAAGTATGATTTCCTGGAAAAATTTTTACTTTCTCACACTACAAATGATAGTAACGTCTTAATAAATAAAATAAATTAATAAAATTATAAAATTATAAAAGAATTGTTTTCATTATTATTATTATTATGTCATTTTTCATCATATTTCGATTTCTGCTTTGGTCTCACTACCAACCAATTCTGCGGGGAGACCTAAGGCAGGTCGTGGCGTGTTGTTATGACTCCATTTCATGTTTTTCTATCTTCCCTATCATCCCTAGCATTACATAAAGTTTTCCTTAGTATGTGGTCTGTACTTAATAAGACAATTTTTTGTATATCTCTTAAGCTGGGGTTTTCAGGGATTCTTTCAATGTGTTCTTTTGTTCCATTTTTTATCATTCCAAGTGCACCTACTAGCACTGGCACAACTCTTGTTTTCAATTTCCACATTTTTTTCTATTTCAATTTCCAGGTCTTTATATTTTGACAGTTTTTCAAACTCCTTGATTGCTATGTTACAATCCGCTGAACAAGCCATATCAATTAATAGACAAGTTTTCTCCTTCTGGTTTTTAACAATAATGTCTGGCCTGTTTGCTTCAATTTTTCTGTCTGTGTAGATGGTGTAATCCCATATTATTATTATTATTATTATTATTATTATTATTATTATTATTATTATTAAATAATTTAATAATATATATAAGTTTTTTTAAATATTTTTAAAATCTTCAAAGAATTGATTGCGAGTAGAATTTTAGTTAAGAACTGATAATTTTATTGCCTATCTAAAATTAAAAAGTTTAATAAAAATCGTTTTATTATTAATCGAAAACTTTTTTCTTCAAAGTATAATTTCCTTAATAGTTATTATTTATTTCAGCAATTAAAAGCTTATCAAAATAAATTATATCAGAGTTTTATCTCATTTTTTATTTTACTCTTTGGAGAAGATTTTCGGATAATGATTGCAAACTTCAAATAAAATAATAGATGATTTATATTCCCCAATGAGTTCTGCGTGGAATAATTAAGACAAAAGTTAGCCATTAATATAAAATTTATTAAGATTTCATGGATTTACGTGGAGGGGGTGGTAACAGAGGTAAAAAAGAATATTTTTATCAAGATTTAAAAAAATAATAATCTCAAAAATAATTTCATTCATTTGTGAATGAGTACTGAGTTTCATTAAAATCCAACAATTATTCGATTTTTGCGAGAAATTCCAAATTAATATGTTTGTCACCAAAAAAGGGAGTGATGCAATCATTACTTTTCCATTGTAAAACAGTCGTAACGTTTCTTTAGCCACTTACTCAAATCAAAACAAAACTTTCTGACAAAATTTCGAAAATGTTAAAAGGGATTAAAAAACTTTAAAAAATAATTAAAGTTACTTTAAAGGCTTCTGTGTCCATTGTAAACAGAAAAAACAACTGAATAATGGCAAAGGGTGTAAAAGAAACCCGAAATTTCGGTATTACGTCGCTGTATATGACAATAAACCTATCTATTTTTACTATATTGTACAGTAAACACACATGTACACACAGCTTAAGCTGCTGCTGCTGCTGCTACGGTAATGCTATAAATTTTCTCCTCCTACTCTCTCAATTTTTATTACCCTTCCGTTTGTTAAAGGTGAGAGAAAGGCTGAGGAGAGTAGCGTTTATAAAGATAGAGGGGAAGGGAAAGCTTGTATAGAGAGTAAGTGGCGTAACGGACGAACTAAGTAACGAACTAACTAAGGAAGGAACAAGCAGAATTATTTTTTGATTTCCAAAAAAATCCAGTATTGCTATTTTTTTTCAAGCATTTATAGTTTAAAAGATCATTTTTATAGTCCAAAATATACGAGGAGAGGTGATTAAAATTTCTCAGATAGGACAAAAAGGAAATAGCATTAATCATGAAATGTACACACCATTCAATATATTCACCGTACACTTGGTACATCGTTTGTTAAGTTTTGTAACATTTTCATAGATATACAGGGTGGGTCACAAAAAAAGGACGAAACTAAAAACTCATATTTTCTAAAGAAATAATTGTTTCTTTTTCTTTATCAGGTGAGCTACATAGTATACCTCTAGGTTTTACCTGATACCAAGATGGACCACTATGAGCAGTTTTCGGTTGAAGAGAGGACAAAGATCGTGGAGCTGTATTTTGAACAAAATCATCTACACTTGTTCAGAGGCAATTTTGACGTGAATATTCTGAGAGGAAAATTCCCCATCGCCATACAATCACACATTTGGTAGAAAAGTTTAGAAGTACCGGAAGTGTGATTAACAAAGAAGTTTAGAAGTACCGGAAGTGTGATTAACAAAGACCATAGATGAAATACATGAATTATAAAAAAAATATTAAAAATCTATATTCTTAAATTCACATATGAATATCTTTTTTATTGCTGTGTTGATAGACACTAATAATAATGCTCTTCATATAACAAAAAGCCTAGCATAAACTATAAAAGTGAATGATCTGAATATGACAAAAATTATTTTATACAAAATTTGATATTCTGTGCAAAATTTAACTCCTCCACGAAAAGAAAAGTTTTCTACACTGAATTAATATTACAAAAACTCATTAATAATGAATGCCGGAATTATATCCTTGTTGAACAAATTAGACGAGCCATTAGAAATACTAACATAAATCAAAAAGAATATAATACTTCCTCAAATAGCCCTAAATATATGAATTCACCACACTGTAACCAAATGCATTCTAACTATAAACATGATGAAAAAATCCTAAAAAATCTCATGAGTACTAATATATTGTCCACTGATCTCAGTAAAAAAAATACAACTAATTATATACTATACTAAATTTAACACAACCAACTTAATCATCTGCAAAAATTCTTCTCCGTCGACTAGTGTTTCCGAAAAATCAACATTGTAAAAGATTGTATTTCTGACAATAAAGTAAGTTGTTTTCACTGCAATATTATCAAGACGTCTTACACTTCATTTGTCGGATACAAGTTCTATTGCACAACATTTAAAAACACATTTATATCCACCTTCACAACACAGGAAAATAATTGTTAACAACACCAATAAACTACACCGCGAAAATAATAAACAGAAATTTTATTTTTTATAGGACCTTTATCACAAAATCAGCCAAACAACACTCAACAAAATTTATATATATAAATATTTATTACGAATATATTATTTATATATATATATATATATATATATATATATATATATATTACGAATATAACAACAATATATTAAAATGTATGTAAAATTTAATGTCATTTTATATTTCTACCGATTTCCGGTCAGCTACCCGATACCAAAACGCTTGCTTGGCAAAAGACTCCATAGCTACAACGGATAAATTAAAAATATTTAATATTAGGTTCCGGAAAGTTCATGCCGATTTTCATGGGAAATTAAAAGACAAAATTAAACCATTAAATATTTATTCAACTTAACCCTCTAGGGCCATTCGTATCATATTTGATACAGTATTTCCCTATAAGGAAACATTTGGTATTTCCCTATAAGAAACATTTGGTATTCATTGACTGAGCAGTCAGTATTGCTTTCATTTGAAATTTATAAAATATTTCTCTTAAAAAATTTTTCAGGAAAATATTTCTTTCAAGGCTTGTTTTCATACTGTATCAAATATGATACGAATGGCCCTAGAGGGTTAATATGAACAATTTTGTTGTATAATCTTTCTCCTTCAACTTAAAGATTTCATCTTCCTAGAATTTTGGTGATTTCTCGGCAAATAACTTTTCTTTTCATGTGCCATGATCCTTTTTATGTCATCGAAAGAATTAAAATTTTACCCTTGAGATTATTTTTGCAAGAACCTGAATAAATGAAAATCCGAAAGATGAATGTCTGGTGAACATGGCGGGTCACCAAAGAAACGTGCAGTCTAACAATATTCTGATTGAAAACAACACCTTTCCTGTTCGACAATTCTCGGTGTTGTTCTTGAATCGCGGACTCTAATTCGTCTAGTAAAGTACTTTTTTAGAATTAATTAACTGGTTATTTGATAGAAGCTCATAGTACAAGATTCCTTTCCAATCACACCAGATGCACAGCATTACTTTATTAGGATGAAAGCTTACGGTCATATCATGTTGAATACACCAGTTCTCTCTCGATCACCGAAGTTAAACAACGTTGAGCCTGGTCAGTACTTAGGTGGGTGACCGCTTGAGAATACCAGGTGCTGTAAGCGGTTAGTGACGGTTGTGCGTTGTGGTGCAGTGGATATCGGCTCGGAAGGAGAAATCGGTGAGCCGAGTTCAAATTCCAGCTGAATGCCCAGCATTCACTTGCGCGCTAGTACTCTTGAAAAAGTTATTAATCTGTCCCTTCCTTCCAGCTATGGGTTAAATAACAGGATAGGACTTGAGACCCTATCTTTAAACAAATCCCATTTAAACTTCCTCCATCGAGGAGGAAGCCGGCTCAACCCACCTAAAGTGAATGCGGCTTGCTTACATACATTAGGACGAAGACCTGCTTTTGGGGTGGCTAAAGTTGGCTGATGTTTACCCTCAGGATCTTTTACGCTGATCATTGTTGTAAACGATCCATTTCTCATCATCCGTCTCAGTTTGCTTAAAAAGGTTCATTTTCATTGCGTTTTAGAGCAAATCACAGATAAAACTGCGATCCAAAATATTCTTTCCACACAGAATGGCAGCCCAAAATGCCAATTACAGGTGAGGGACTCTAAAATCAAGCAGGTACAGAAATTTGAATACCTGGGAAGTGTTCTAACAGAAGACGGAGAGTGCGACACTGAGATCCGAAGGCGAATTGCCATGGCGAAGAAAGCATTCCAGAAGTTGAGAAACAGGACAATTTCACTAGAAACAAAGAGGAGAGTACTGGATTGCTATGTGATGTCGGTTCTTCAATATGGCAGTGAACGTTGGACAATATCTTCGAAAATGAAGGAAAAACTTGAAGCAGCTGAATGTGGTTCTACAGAAGGATGCTGCGGATATCATAGACCGAGTATGTGAGCAATGACGAGGTTTTGGAAAGGATGGAAATGAAAAGGAAATTAATACTGAGCATCAGGAAGAGACAACTAAAGTTCTTGGGATATGCACTGAGGAAGGAGGGCTTGGAGAACCTGTTACTAACAGGCTAGATAGAGGGGAAAAGACAGGGGAAAGCAGTGGATAACATATTTGAAGGACCTCATCGTGACGGAACGAGGGTTGCATAGTGCAACAGGAGAAAGCGTGCTAAGAGCCACCAGGGAGAGGGAGATGTGGAAAGCTATGATCGCCTACGTCCTGAAAATACAAGCACATAAAAGAAGAAGAAGAATATGGTACCCAACCGTCGTAGCGATTTAAGTACCTAAGCGTCAGTGATTGCACAGGGGTGGTGGATTTTGATAAATTTAATGTTTCATATACTTATATGCATAAATTTAGTCTTTCATATATTTATACTAGCAGTATAGCCCGGCGTTGCTCGGGTGTAATGAATGCTTTTATATATATATTATCGATTGTCTGCACTATTGTAAGAACTGCAACCTTGAAACTTCTGAATATCGTTTCTTATGTCTTTGTCTATGAGTGTTTCAAATTTGATTAAAATCGGACCACTCCTTCTATAACCCGATTTTTTCGATTATCGACACAAAACCTAGCTAAGAATGTAATATAACAATCTGGCCCCACCCGAGGAAGGCTGATGCAAGCGAGGGTGTTTCCGGTCGTTGAAAGAAACGGATGTTTGTTTGACCTTATTTCCGGCAGTAGCGGAAATGGCTACAGAGGCAAACAGAACAGGTGTCTCTGAGAATTACGTGGGCGTGCGTGGGCGAGGCAAAAACCGGAAGAAAAAGTCCCGGTTTGGAGATTATAAAAAGACCTCGGCGCACGGATTCACCAGTAGAGTATTAGTAGTAGTAGCAGACCAGAGTAGCAGGAGAGAGAGAGAGACACAACAGATACGACGACACTCCCGTCAACCCATTAGAGGCGCGCTCTCTCAATCTCTGTCCCCTATGCTACACGGTTCATCATCATTAATAAAAATATAACTTATATTTTTATATATATGCGTGTTTGTTGTTTATTGATATACAACAAGAACACTCGCAGACGCTTATAGTACAACTGTGTTAATTTTCAAGAAAATCGGTTCAGCTGTTTCGGAGTCTATAGGTAACGGACACACACTCACACAGACACACACACAAAGTTCCATTTATAAATAAGTTTAGATTTAGATTTAGTTGTATGTGTGTGTAAAATTGTAATGGTGTTTAGTGCCAAAATTGCTTTTTTTTAGTACTTTACTCGTGGAAAGGTATAAAGTGATTTATAGGAAAGAAAATGCGTTTTATAAATCTCATAACCTATTAGTGTCACAGGAGCGCCATATACATGTTTGGCTTGTTTGAATTCAAAGTTTTCCCTTCTCCTGTGCTAGTCGCTAACAAAGGCTATAGGACCCAGGCTGTCCTGCCGTTTACCCAGAGATCGGGAAGAAGAAATGGATTCATACCTTCCTTAACGATATTAGCACCTAAGTGCATATAGTGAACTGAACTTCGATCAGAATTTAAACTCGACACTCCGATTCATCAACTCCGAGCCTCTATCCATTTATTCTACTATTCCTCCAAGCGGTAAAATATGGTATTCAGATTTTAAAGTGTTGCAAGTCTCTTTAAACACTGTACTTTGAAAATTTCACAAACTAATTTAGGACATTCGTGATTAAACAAAACAAAAACGAAACGTGAATACCAATAAAAAAAAAATCTCTTTTCTAAAAATAGAAATCACTTTTCCAGAACAGCGGTAATAAAATGAAACTTGTACATGTATAGTGTACTTCATCTTTCAATTGAACTGTTTTGAATCAACTGATAAGTCTTCAAGTTGACGGCTCAAACTAAAGTGCTGAACCTGTTACAGCATGAGCCGAGATTTAAATTCTCGAGCCAAACACTTAAGAAACATTTTAATTAATGGTTGGTGTTAATTAAGGCTTTTTTCCGGGCTCACTTGTCTGCTAAAGGCGTCTATTTAGGCACGTTTGTGCTTGTACAACACCAACAAAGTCAAACTGAGGTTAATACTACAACTATCCTGACCAGACCTTAGTTACGGTTTCAGGGAGTTAGCGCATAATCTTTCGAGAACAACAATTTGAACAACGCTAGTACGCTCACACCCTTGGTCACGATGACTTGTTACGTCGTGCTCGCACAACCGGCAACGGATTCTAACCAAATTCCACTACCCAATTTCACTGACAAGACTTGCATCAATATTCACTACATTTATCAATTTGTCATTTTTGACGAACCTACGCATTCTATAACAGTGATTAAAATCTTTACTGAGTGCCCCTTTAATTTTTCTTTATGCCAAATGAGGATAAGTAAATGGTTACTCCTGAGGTGGGATCTTCCGTAGGGTAGTGGCTAACAAGCTTATTTTACCGATTATTTAATAATGAATTATGTCCTACAATTTTTCCCTCCATGCAAAATTACACATGTACAGTATATAAGGTGCACACTATACAGAGAGAAGGATAATTTTTCAAACTATTTCCACTGGGTTTAATCCTAAACTGTTGCAGACTAATTGCCCCAGACGAAGTCAAGCTTAATAGATATTCAGTGAGTTAAGTGCCATACGTGATACACGCTTTGGGCGATCATGTCTCGAAAGAGACATGACTGACTGGGCAGAAGGTTATCCCGCAGTAGGTTACCATTACTTTCTGAGGTAGACTGGTTGCCAACCTAGGCTATAGAACCTAATCTGTCCTGTTATTTAACGCATAACTAGAGTGAAGAGACGGATTAATACCTTCTCCAAGGGTATTTGCGCGTAAGTGAATGCAAGGAATTCAGCTGGAATTAGAACTCGGCTCCCCGATTTCTCAGTCCGAGCCGATAACCACTGCACCACAACGCACATCCAAAAGAAACAGACGCTTACAGAACCTGGTATTCCCAAGCGTTCACCCATCTAAGTACTGACCAGGTTTGATGTTGCTTAACTTCGGTGATCAGACGAGAACCGGTGTATTCAACCTGAAATGGCCGTAAGCATATTAAGTATATTAGAGAAGGAAGTTTGCTTAGGAAAGCTATTCTGAACGTCAGAACGTTCGCCATGGTCGACCAATCAAACTCGGCTCCATTTCTCTTTATTTAATTCATCATCCGTTACACCCAATGTTGTGTAAGGCAGCAACAAAGCTTCCAGACTAGTCAATGAACTGCAAGAGTACCGCATGGCTTTCATCTCATTTTCCACCGTACTTCTCCATGTCGTTCTTGGTCTTCTCTTCTTTCTTTTGCCATCTGGGGTCCAGTGCAGTGCTGTTCTTGTGATTGACTGTGGATCTTTCCAGAGCACATGCCCAATCCATGTCCACCACCTTCTTGTAATGATGGTGCCCTTGTTCTTTCTTGCATCTCTTCAACAGGTCTTCATTGGAGATTTTCTCTGGCCAAAATATTCTCAGTATTCGTCGGAGGCATATCGTGTGAAAGGATCGAATTTTGCTGAGATCCACCTTAGTCATTCTCCAGCACTTAGATCCTTTATTCTTTAGAGCAGTGTTTAATCATTCTATCTACCGACATGCTCCTAATGATGACTGCTCAAAGAGGACTACACAAACTCAATCCCTCCAAAGACCAAAGGTTTCCTTTACTTAAGGTTTATTTTAGGTTGTGTTCCGTTCGCTTCAAATTGGGCAATTGTCTACATTGTTTTATATTTCAAGCTCAATACAAAGGATATTCTTTAAGCCGATGCGTCTTACAAATTGCGCTGTATTATAAAAAGAAAATTATATGCATCAATTATGATTGTTACGTGAGAAGAGGAATTTCCAGTGTCAATAAAAGACGAGTTTTAGTAACCAACGTCGTTCCTAGGTAATTTTGAAATAATTACAACGGTAAATTTCACATACAATTTGATAAATATGTAATATTTTATATAATTTTGAAATAATTAAAGTGGTAAATTTTATAAAGACAGTCATTGTGTGCTATTTTTTATCTTAATTCATAGACACACAAATATTATTTAAAATGAAAAAATATGGAGAAAGAAAATGTGAAATTAAAACTTTTTTATCATTACACCCAAGGAAGGCAATAAAGCTACAAAGACGTAAGGGCTTACAGAGTGTAAGATAATATGAAAAAAAATAGAGAACAATAAAAGAATAGGAATTAAGAAAACAGAAGATAACAATTGTCATTGATCTTCAAAAAATTTTAATGCAAACTTGACTGGATAGCAAGAAAACGAAAAAGAGTTCCACAAGCGAAGATTGTGAGAGACAAACTGTTAGCATAGAACTTACGGTTACATCTAACCATTTCAATTGTAAAATGATGGGCCCTTACTGCCAATCTAGCACTGCACTTAAATTCATAAAGACTAGGTACCACAGAGAAAAGTTCAAAAGAAGAATTACCATGAAAATATTTATAGAAAAGGTGAAGTCAGTCAGTTAAATGCCATACGTGATACACGCTTGGGCCATAGTGTCTCAAAAGAGACATGACTCACTGGGCAGAAGATTTTTCCCGTAGTAGATTGCCATTACTTTTTGCGGTAGACTGGTTGCCAACCAAGGTTAGAGAACATAATTTGTTCTGTTATTTAACCCATAACTGGAGGGAAGTGATGGATTAATACCTTTCCCAAGGGTATTTACTCGCAAGTAAATGCAACGAATTTATTTAGAATTTGAATTCGGCGGTCTGATTTTTCGTTCCGAGACAATATCCACTGCACCACAACGCACAGGAAGATTATTTTATGGCATTTGAAAAGGGGCTGAAGCCGAGATGCCAGGTCAGGAGCAATAACATTACAGATTCTTTCTATTTTATCATGAACCTCTAAATACATAGCAGAAATACCAGACTAGAGGTGGTAGCAATATTCAATGCATGGATGAATGGTAGATTTATAAATGTGTAAGATAGATTCTGGCGAGAAAGTATGTTTAGCACGACTCAGTCAACCAACATTTTTTTTTAATTTCAAATTAATCATTGCAAACAAATCAAGTCTTTCCCGGGGCAAACGTGCATGCATGGCTAAATATTACACAATATATTATTATTTTATTCGTCTTACAGGGTGAAAAAAAACTGCAAAATAGTAATTTCTCAAGATCGTTAAACAATACGGTGATACATTATCCACGGTCAATCTAAGTAGTTAATAATTTAAAAGTGATACCACATCACAAGAGGAGTGATGGTAGAAATTATAATCAGCTAAAGAGAAGTTGCAAAGCGTTCCCTTTCGGCAAATATATGAATGGTCTCGTTTTTTGTTTTTATAATCATATCGCCCCATTATAGTAAAAGGGTGGAACCTAGTTGATAATCTTGTGGCTCGAGTAACTTCATATACAGGGGGAACCAGTGAGCTAAGTTCATCAGAACAGAAGCCGTGAAAGTATTTGTAGAAGAGACACAGGGAAGCCACATTACGCCGGTGAGAAAGTGACTGTATCTGAGCTGTCAAGTCAGGGTCGATCACATTACAGATTCTCCGTAAGGGTATTTTTTAATGTTCGGTTATAGTGAGAAGGTTGATTTAGTCAGATTTTAATGAAATTGTTTTTATTTCTTTTTATTTTAGAAAACTAAACTTAAAATGTCTTCTAGTTTTTCCTTCAAAAATGTGTTATGGTAATAATTTTTCTTCAAAATTGTATTGTTATATTTTTCCTTCAAAAAATGTATATTTTTCTATAAAAGTCTATTTTTATGTATATATTTCTATAAAAGTGTATTTTTATACTTTAATGGCGTTTTGACCCCAGTTTGGGGGTTAATTATTTGCCCATGGCTGGGACCCTAACAGGTGCTACCACTCCAGATCAGGGTGCACATGGGAACAACAACAAGTAAAAGGTGGTTCCATGCTCCTCACAACCTCCCAATCAAAGCTCTTGCTGCCGGATGCAATTTACCGTCATTTCCAGGACAAGTGGGCGAGAAGAGGTGGTTTTATCATACTTTTCTCAAGTGTTATTGCTTTTAAGTGAATGTAACTAACTCCGCTAGAATTAGAACGTTTCTTTCTAATTAACAATTCCAAGTCATTATACATTACACCGCCCACACATCCAAGCTTACAGCACTTGGTATTCCTAAGCGGTCACCTGTCCAGTTACTGTCCAGTCTCAACATTGCTTAACTTTGGTGATCTTATGAAAACCGGTGTTTCAACGCGATATGGGCGTGAGCTTATAGAGTGAGAACAAATTTTCTATCACATAAAAGTTTTTTTATTTTATTTTATGTATCGTGTCTCTTCATGGCGTCGGTGATCTTGACTGTCAACAACATCCTATGCTTCGTAGCTCTTAGTAAGCTTCGTCTTTTTGTTATTAATCCTTGTTCTGTCAACCATTTACAAAAACGCATTGTATTGATAATTCACTGCTTTCCTGTCTCTCTTCCCTTGAATAATCCAATTATAATTGCGCTTGTCTCTCCCTTCGTTGGTTAGCAAGACCGTGACTTCCTGTTAATATATTATAAATAATGAACTATTCCGCGTTTTGATTGCGTGCAAGAAATGGAAAAGACGCTACTTGGTTTCAGTGAGAAAAGGACGGAAATAAATATAGGAGTGTTTAACACCGGTTTCAGTGAAATGGAGAAAAAAAATGTCATTTTCAAATCTTTTCATTTGTACCCACTTCTTAAAAAACGACCAACATTCATATTTATGATTGTTATTATAATATTTTGTTAAATTTGTTAAGCGCTAATATTTAACGATGCTATAGAGGAATTATTTCGATCGGAACAGACACTACTTGGTTTCAGTGAGAGAAAAAAAGAAATCAAGTAATGAAGAGAAGATAGAAGTGTTTAACAGTTGTTTCAGTAAAATGGAGAAAAAATTGTCAATGTCAAATCTTGACATTTGTACCCTCTTACTTCTTAAAAAACGACCAACATTCATATTATTGATCTTTATTGCAATATTTTGTTAAGCGCTAATATTTAACGATGCTATAGAGGAATTATTTCGATCGGAACAGACACTACTTGGTTTCAGTTAGAAAAAAATAAGAAATAAAGTAATGAAGAGAAGATAGAAGTGTTTAACAGCTGTTTCAGTAAAATGGAGAAAAAATTGTCGATTTCAAATCTTTTTCATTTGTACCCTCTTACTTCTTAAAAAAAACGACCAACATTCATATTATTGGAGATCAATAACATGCTATAGAGGGAAAAGGAAAAAAAGATATTAATTGATTTGAGTCAGAAAAAGAAGGAAGTGGAGATAGAACTGGAAATAGAGACAAAGATAAACTGATAAGAACAGATACTATATATTGATCTCAGTCAAAAGCCCGAGAAGCATTATTTACTCTTCTCCCCCACTTGAGAGAGATGTGACACAAGGTCTTTATTAATGTGGGGAACCTGAGCGCGTATGCCCAGGTACTGGTCAAATATTACCTATCCACCGCAGTGGATAGGTTCAGAACTGGTCTGAACTGGTCTTATTTTGGTCATTTCGCTTCCCAGCCAAAAGGCCGAGAAGCTTTGACAACCTCAGCAAACGAGGTATTTTTCAGATGCACCATTATCAAACAACAGAAAACGAGTATGGTTATCACCAAAAATTCAGTTACCATAAATAAAATAATATCGTCTGCTTAATTATTTTTTAATTATTATGAAGAGAAATGTTCCTAAGATGACTAGTAATAATAAATGTCTTATGCTACACTAGCGTTGACTTTAATGCCATCTGATCTTAATTCATTTGAGGCGTTAACATTTTGTCTTAACTTAAAGATGTTTAACATCTATTGTCTATACCCTATAAATAATGGACTATTCCGTTTTGATCGCGTGCAAAGAGCGGAAAATGCACTACTGGGTTGCAGTGAAAAAATGAAAGAAAAAAGTAATGAAAAGAAGATAGACATGTTTAAACGGCTGTTACGGTAAAATGGGAAAAAAATTGTCAATTTTAAATCGTTTCGTTTGTACCAACTTCTTAAAATTACGACAAGTATTCATATTTATAAATGTGATTTCAATATCTTGTTAAAATTGTTAAGTTCAAATATTTAACGATGCTATAGGAGGAATATCTACAGATATTTTATTATTGTAGAATTCGACATGAGCTTATTTAAGCATTAACTTAACTTCAATAATTTAAATGTTAATTTTGCGAATAGTCGTGTTTTCATTTAACGCGCTTTCTTTTTATTTTTAACAGAAATTGCATCTGCGAATTCGAGAAGCCTAACATAGAAAATGAACAGTGTGGGAGGGCTCAACCTGCGTCATTCCCCACACATTTTGTAGAGAAACCACGGTCTAATCCAGTGTAGTTTGGGCCGCTCGACCACAGCGAACAGCACAACCTTGTAAGATTCAATTACCCATTTAAAGATTGCACACCATTTCGTCCCGATCTCCGCAAAAGTCCATATCAGATGACTTTGTTTTATTTTTGTATCTGAAGCTTAAAGTAATTTCTAAGGAGTTTAACGGATTTTACTTTTAATCTGATATTATGTCTTAAACTCTCAATGTTATTTTCGTGGATATATTAGTCTTTGAGCTTTTAATATTACATTAATAAAATATATATTTTAATATATAATTTTTTAATAACACCAAAGTTAAGAATTAAGAGACTTCACATAGTTTAAATAGGAAACCCGTGATATTTTCACGGTTATTTCTACTTAGTTATTGTCATTCATCCTTTTTGCTTAATAAGATTGTCTAGCGTTCGCAATATCCTAATAATATTTTATTGTTGTTAATCATGTGACTCATAAAAACCAGTCAAGAACGAATATTCCTCTGCTACTTAAGTATTATCTCATACACTGTTATAATTATATTAATATTTTATAAGTAATTTTGAAGCTCTTATTATGACTAACTGATCAAATAAACTTATATATATATATATATATATATATATATATATATATATATATAAATTAACGCTCTCACACCCTGATTGAGCACTCTGGAAGAATGGTAGACTTTGAAAAGCAGTAGCTACTCTGGCATGTACGCATCGCTCATTCAGTAAATGAATTAGAGCATTCTGGCTATTGGGTGCGTATAATGATAAGATACACGCTGAAAGGTGTGCCTTCTTCTACCGAACGCCCATAGCACAGAGGTAGAATTGCCGAATGACGCCAATTCGGTCGGGTTTCAATCCTGGGTTAAAATGCAATCGGAGTCTAACCGTACTGATGAGCTGTGATACAGCGAAACAGATCTGTCTGCGGATGACTATATATATATATATATATATATATATATGTGTGTGTGTGTGTGTGTGTGTGTGTGTATATATATATGTGTGTGTGTATATATATATATATGTGTGTGTATATATATATATATGTGTGTGTGTATATATATATATATGTGTGTGTGTGTGTATATATATATATATGTGTGTGTATATATATATATGTGTGTGTGTATATACATATATATATATATGTGTGTGTGTGTATATATATATGTGTGTGTGTATATATATATATGTGTGTGTGTGTATATATATATATATGTGTATATATATATATATGTCTGTGTGTATATATATATATATGTGTGTGTGTATATATATATATGTGTATATATATATATATGTATATATATATATATATATATATATATATATATATAAAGTTTATTTGATCAGTTAGTCATAGTAAGAGCTCTAGAATTACTAATAAAATATTAATATAATTATATATGATTATTTTTCAGTAGTTTACTGATAGGGATAAAAAGCAATTAACTAGCTACATCATTTTAAAAAATACAAATTCAGCAAGCAAAAAAACCATACACACGTAGAGATACCGAATTATATCAAAATTCATATAAATACGGAAAAACATTGGAAAATAGCAGCAAACAAGCAGCTCCCTGAAAACATATTAATGCCTTCATGAAACTTCGAAGTTGGTATAACTCTAACAACATTGCTCAGTTAAGTAAAAAAAAACACCAGTTTAATTATATATATATAGCAAAAAATGTAATATACATGGTGTTCGTACGATCTATGGTTTAAGGTATTTTATGTGGTTCTAGAGACATTTCCCATCCCGTGGATAAAATGGGGAAAACTACCGAAATAAATTCGGAAAAATAAAAGTGTTACTGTTATTTTACCTTAGGTTTTCGTCCTCCATGTCTTACAATTGTTGCAAATAATGTCCTGTTCGTCTCTGTGAAAGGTAGACTTCAAATGCAACAGAACTGTTGAACAAATGTGCCAAATGCTTCTTCTCAAAGATTATATACAACAATTATACTCATTTTACTGTTTAGACAGAAAGGGGAAAACAATGAAGTGATATAATTTAATTATTTTTTGATACGTCAAATCATTACTTAGATTACACTAAATAAACAGTTAGGACCAGTGTTTACAGGGACATATCAAATTTTATTCATGATTATATATCACTGGACCTATGATCCATATCCCAAACGAGATACCTTTACAGATTGCAAACATGTATTTTATTGGGTGTTATTTAGGTGTTGTGTAGATATAGGTGTGTCTAGAATAGGCTCTAGAACAAAACAAACCTAAATTCATTCATCTTTACCTTTGGTACGAATGTTCAAGGTCGAATATCTTTATTACTTTAAATGTTACTTTTGCGGATAGTCGTGTTTGAATAGACGCTATTTCTTTTTATTTTAAACGGGAATTACATCTGTAAATTCGAGAAACCCAACATAGAAATTGTCTCAGTCTGGCAGGGATCAGCGTCACTCTCCCCGACACACATTTTGTAGAGAAAACCACCGTCTAATATGGCGTAGTTTAGGCCGCTCGACCACAGCGAACGACACAACCTAGCAAAGGTTCAATTACCCATTTAAAGATTTCGTTTTGATTTCCGCAAAAGTCCATATCAGTTTTATTTTTATATCTGAAGCTTAATAGAATTTCTAAGGAATTTAATGGATTTTATTTTTAATCTAATATTGTGTCATACTACTCTTAATGTTATTTTCGTAGATATATTAGTGTTTGAGTAGATGCCTTGTTTTGTTGTAAAAATAATAGCAACAAAAACGAGGCGTCTACATGAATGCGCAAGGGTTCCGACGTGCATTAAATACTGCTGCCATATCTGGTCGGGTTCTCCTGCTATCCACCTAGGTGTCCTTGATAAAATCCTACAGAGAATCAGTAATATGATCGATCCCGACTTGGCAGCTCAGATACAGCCACTTTCTCACCGGCGTAATGTAGCTTCCCTGTGTCTCTTCTACAAATACTTTCACGGCTTCTGTTCCGATGAACTTAGCTCACTGGTGCACCCTATATATGAATTTACACGAGCCACAAGATTAGCAACTAAGTCCCACCCTTTTACAGTGAAACCAATAAAATGTAAACGCAAATTCTACTCCAACAGCTTCTTTTCTCGCACTTCCCGCCTGTGGAATTCCCTTCTATTTACTTGCTTTCCCGAAATCTACAATCTCCAAAAATTTAAATATAAAGTCAATAGTCTTCTCCTATTTCCCTAAGTTGCATCCTCTCGCTCATGCTTCTTTCTCCGTCCACTCTACTCTCATCAGTATTCTTATCCTTCTCTTGCCCACTTCCTGACAACCCCCATGACCTGTCATTCTTTCTCATAACTTTCCTCCTATGTAACTCCTTGCAAAACAATGGCAGTTAAATGCCTTGTTTGGGGCGATATGATTATAAAAAAAACTCAAACAGTTTAAAATAAAATAACATGACGTCTACTGAAACAAAAATAACGGGAAAATATTTTGGGAAAATAATGTCTCCGGTAATAAGAAATAATATCCGACGTTGAACATTCGCATTAATGGAAAAGATAAGCATGTTTCTTTTGTTCTATAGCCTACCACGTGTTTTGAATAGACTCTGCTACACAGAGTATTGAACAAAAAAAAACATTTACAGTTATAATAGGTCATGTCAGATCAAAAATAAAATCTTTTAATTCCTAATATATAAATGGGGCGATGATGAATTGTCGCCTAAATTACGCTAAAAACAAAACAATACTGACATCACATTTTAACAGATATATTTACCAAAATTACATAAAAATATCTTGAAATACTAAAGAGTAAATTTATCACTTAGTCAACTATTTTCATTCCCTCCATATTCCATTGGCAAGAAGAAAGTTCCACTCAAGCAGCTTCGGTTCACCAATTTCTCTTTCCGAGCCGATATCCACTGCACCACAACGCACATCGTCACTAAACGCTTACAGCACCTGGTATTTCCAAGCGGTTACCCATCTAAGTACTGACCATATATATATATATATATATATATATATATATATATATATATATATATATATATATATACACTCAAGCAGCTTCTGTCTGTGTAACACTGCTCTGTGGAACTGACTCACTACAATCCTAACCTGTTCAAATCTAGAGTTAACCATTATCTTCCCCATCTATATACAGGCTGCGATGGATGAATTGTCGCCCAAATTACGCTAAAAAGAAACCAATACTGACATCACATTTTAACAGATATATTTACTAAAATTACATAAAAATATCTTGAAATACTAAAGAGTAAATTTAGTCAATAAAATCACCATAGAATAAGCCAAACTGAACCTTCTTGCAAGATTGTAACGGTTTAAGTGTCTCATTTTCTCTCAGTAAATTAGTGAACGAAGAAAAAGTTCAGATATTAATCTTTTATCTCCTCACTATTTTTCTAAAAGAATTATATTTAAGATTAGTCTTGTTACATTAGGCTACATTTTAAAGTCCAGTGCTATTAAATTTTCAGTTTCCCGACTTGCAAAATCTGGGGCTACTTTTAAAATAAGTTAAGCTCACTTCGTCTATTAATGAGAAAAAAGTCAATTCAATAATTCAATACAGTTTGGTTTACAAACGAAACCCATTTGAAAACCCGGCCTTTTTATTATTATTTAATCATTTCACCCTAAGCAAAGCAACAAAGAGGTTACTTAGGGTAAAAGAAAAACAAAAAAAGAGAAAAAATATTAAGGAACGAGAACGACATCAGAAGTGTAATCAAGAAAACGACATATAAACATCTTATGGGTCGTTTAATGCTGAAATTTAATTTTCTTGAGAGCATTAGTAATTTCTTTTCTAAAAGATGTATTGCTGGCACCTTCACTATAAAAAAGTATTTCTAAACTTTCATAATGTTTTGATACCAGTTTTCTTTTGTTTGTTTGTTTTTTTTTTTATGGGGGTCACAATTTGCTACCACCCCGGAAGAAGACTGGATATAACGACTGAAATTACATTCAATTTTTTTAAAATCAAAAAATTGATTAACAAACAGATACTAAACTGAAGATCAGTTCTGTTCTACATATAAGTTATGGACAAGTCCCCGATATTTTAGTGGTAAGGTAACGAACTGATGACAGAAAAAATTCTAGAGACGAATAAAAAGCAACAGCAATCAATACCAAGGAATGGAAAAGAATAACGAATATTATACAAAGAAATTAAAGCCAAATGTAAGCAGGCTAAAAAGGAATGAATCAATAAAAAGTGTGCATAAATAGAGAGATAAACGTAGCAGGTATGGACACTAGAATAAAATAATTTACAGGATTAGAGGTGAGCCAACCTCGCAAAAATTACCCAGACCCCGCATAGGTGGGATCAGTTTCTTGTCTATAAAATTACAAGAAGGCTCACTGATAATAACACTCCAAAGGAGGAAAAAATACGCTAACTTTCCTAAGCTGGAAAGTACAGAATGTTTATCTATATATATATAAAAAGCAGTCTGTGACTGTAATCTATGCACGCCTCATTTTTTAAGTTACGCCATTTAAACTTCTTAGGGACACAGGAAAAGCCAGGTCTACAGATACTTTTTGAGTTTAAGTTCAGTAATTTTTACCTTTCGCACTTTTTGATCAATGGAGCCGATTGTTTACATTTGCTCCATAAAACCTCTATGATCTAAGATGGTTGCAAGATTACGTCACAGAAATCAAATCACACGTGTCAAACGCGACTAAAAAAATGAGCCTTTATATTTAATTTTTATTCCGACGTTTTAAAAATTCATTTGGTCAACAAAACAGTGAATTTTTTCCCCGTAGTTTTAAAAAAAAATATTTTTAAAAAAAAGTGTTTTTTTAAACAAAAACAACGCATGTAAAAAAAGTGCCAATGATTAATTTAATTATTTAAGTCTTTTTTTTTTCAGATTTAATTTCATACTTCAGAAAATAACATTAAAAAAGAATAAAGCTTTTTTTTTTTTGCTAAATATTTCATGCAGGAAATCAACTGTCTGTAATTCGTGTGGCATTAATGTAACTTTATCCTCTAAAATTAAATGTCTACATAAATATTCTTCGAAAATTTCTGAAATTCATTTAGTCAACAACAAATGTAAATATTTTACCCCGTAATTTTGAAACCAAAACAAACGCACAGTTGTCCTCATTTTCGATGATATTGTCCAGCATTCACTGCCGTATTGAAGAACTGACATCACATAGCAATCCAGCACTCTTTTCTTTGCTTCTAGTGAAATTTTCCTGTGTGTTATTTCTTTACTCAGCTTCTGGAACGCGTCCTTTGTAATGCCAATTCGCCTTCGGATCTCATCTCCTGTTAGAAAACTTCCTAGGTATTTAAATTTTTGTACTTGTTTGATTCTGGTATCCCCCACCTGTATTTGGCATTTTGAGTTGCACCTTTTGCTGATGACCATGCATTCAGTTTTCTTGAAGTTTATTTGTAGTCCGTTTTTTTGTCACTCTCCACCGATACCTTCTGTAGGAAGTTTTGTAGTTTCCTTTCCGTGTCTGCAATCAGCACTGTATCATCTGCATACCTTATGTTGTTCAAGTTGTGGCCTCCAATAACAAATCCTGGCGTGTCATCTAGGGTCCTTAAGATATTCTCGCTGTACAAGTTGAACAGATCCGGTGAAAAGACACATCCTTGTCTTACGCCTCTTTCTATCTTTGTAAATCTGCTGAAATCGTTACCTGTCCGTATGTAGGCCGTCACTTATGACACTCATTTATGATACGCTTTTGTAACATGACACGCATTACTACTCTGTACGCGAACATAAGTACACCGTCAAATAGCGACTAAGTGATCAAGCCTGGCTTTCGTTCTAACAATCGTCTATCTTTCAAACTTTCTTTTAATCGCTTTTTTTTCAAAGTAAACCTGTCATATTCTGCTTTTACTTTTATTTCTTCAAGAGTAACTCGTACTTTGCATAACGTTTTTCATTTATATTTCAATTTTTAATGCTGCAATCACAGTATCAACAAACAGTTCAGTATTTTTCTCTACTTGCGACATTTTCGACAACTTTTGGACTTTAACTAAACTTTATTTAAGTTTAACATTTTTAAATATTGAATTTCATAGCCTTCAACTTTCTCTTTCTAATTATTTCAATCGAAGCAAGGCTATAATGCCACTAAGACGCAAGAGGGGTTAATGAAGTATAAAAAAAAATGAGAAAACTTTAGAAGAGCTCGGAAAACCAATCCTAAACAGTATATAAGTGACAATTCTCCATTCCGGTTCAAAAGACGGAGGTGCGTGAATTGGCAGTAGACGAACCTGTTTACTACTTTTTAAAATAAGCTGGTTTAACTTAGCTAACTAATAAGAAGAAAGTCAATTTAAAATCTCATAGGACTTGGTTTTTAGGTCTAGTCCAGTTCATAACCGTGCTTGTAGATGATAAGTATTTTAACAAGCCGATAAGAACTGGGTGTCAATCAAGTGCTAAACAGATTTTCGACTCTTGACCAAACGAGATTCTGTAGGTTTCTTCACCTGAGAAAAGAAAGATCAGCGCTATAAAGTTTGGAGTTTCCCTACAAGTAACCCCGAAATTTGTAAGTAGCCTAATTCAAAATTTCCATTTTTTTCAATTTTCCAATTTAGCTGATTTACTACTTTGTAGCACAATGTGCAAAATTTACATATGCATAAACAATACATGAGTAATAAACAAGTGGGTATTAAATGAGGGGACCAGTTTCGATATATAAATAAGTCATAAAAGTATCCCCCACTTATTGACCATAATAGATCCCATATATTTTTCTTGTCTGGAAAACGTTGCACTATTGTTTAAAATCAAGCACCACTATATTTTGAATTCCACTATTTGCTCGTTTGCGAGGAATACTTAAAATAAATTGAGCTAATTTGGACATTGTGGTGCAGTGGATATCGGCTCGGAACAAGAAATTGGTGAGCAGAGTTCGAATTCCAGTTGAATTCGTTGCATTCACTAACGCGCAAATACCCATTGGAAAGCTATGAATCCGTCTCTTCAATCCAGGTATGGGTTAAATAACAGGACAGATTAGGTTCTTCAGCCTTGACTGGCAACTAATCTACTGCAGAAAGTAATGGTAACCTACTGCGAGAAAATCTTCTGCCCGGTCAGTCATGTCTCTTTCGAGACATGATCGCCCAAAGCGTATATCACGTATCGCACTTAACTAATTGAATGAGAAAACTCTTGACTCCAAATGCAATAGCACTTTGCTTTCAAAGATCGATAATTCAGTGTATGTATATCAATGTGGCAAATTTAAAATATGAATTTACACGAGCTACTAGATTAGCAACTAGGTCCCACTCTTTTACAGTGAAACCTATAAAATGTAACTGCAATTTCTACTCTAACAGCTTCTTTTCACGCACTTCCCAACTGTGGAATTCCCTTCCATATACTTGCTTCCCCGACAGCTACAATCTCCAGGAATTTAAATGTAAGGTCAATAGACGTCTCCTATCACACTAACTCGCACCCATTCTCACAAGCTCTTTTTTTCATTTACTCCACCCCCATCCTCGGTACCCTTATCTGTCTATTACCCTCCTCCTGACATTTCCTATAACTAACCACTCTTTCTCATCACTTTTTCCTATGTAACCCCCTGCGCACCAGTGGCAGTAGAATGGGGTGAGATGATTAAAAAAAAGAGTAACCATCAAGTGGCTATTACGTGGAGTATCAGTTCTGCTTTACAAGCAAGTTGAAAAGCAATCCTCCCACCCCGGCCAGAATTTTTGTCATAATAGATTCTGTATATATATCTATACTCCAGAGCCAGCAGATTAGGGTACTTTTGAAAGACTGACATGACTGAACTTCAATTTAGCAACTTCCAACTTCAGCTGCTTTTTCAGTTGCTAAATCTCATTCCACGAAGTCGGGGAGTCCACGTGATTCACTCTTCCCACCCCAGTTCTTACGATCGTTGGAACATCATTCAGCTCCAGATAAATATGCTGGAGTAGCTGCATAGTCAGCCACAAGGTCGTGTTCAGTGTGCAAATGGCAAGTCAAACTGTTATATGACTCTTGTAGTGTGGCGATCGGGTCGTTGTGGGACGTAACCGAGCCAGCAAAGATAGCACGTAGCGATGCTCGGATGGATAGTCCTCCGTCGAAGCACCTCATTGGCGACAAGATCGGGCCGGTGCACTTCTCGATGTTCCTAGTCTTCTTCTTTTATGTGCCATGTCCTTTCAGGACGTAGGCGATCATGGTTTTCCATATCTCCCTGTCCCTGGTGCCTCTTAGCACGCTTTCTCCTGTTGCACCATGCAACCCTCGTTCAGTCATCCACCTGATCAGATCCTTCAAGTATATTATCCGCTGCTTTCCCCTGTCTCTTTTTCCCTCTATCTGGCCTGTTAGTATCAGGTTCTTCAATCCCTTCTTCCTCATTGCGTGTCCGAGGAACTTTAGTTGTCTTTTCCTGATGCTCAATATTAATTTCCTTTTCGTCTCCATCCTTTCCAAAACCTCGTCATTGCTCACATGCTCAGTCCATGATATCCGCAGCATCCTTCTGTAGAACCACACTTCAGCTGCTTCAAGTTTTTCCTTCATCTTCGAAGATATTGTCCAACATTCACTGCCATATTGAAGAACCGACATCACATAGCAATCCAGTACTCTCCTCTTTGTTTCTAGTGAAATTGTTACGGTCCTAGGCTACTTAAAAGAAAAAGCCTGTCTGATTTGGGGGGGGGGGGGGGGCTAATAAAAAGTCAATTCAATATTTCAATAGATGTTGGCTTTCAAACATAGCCCATTTAACAACTCTGCTTATAGATGGCATATATTTGTTTAACAAGTAGATACGGCGTCGTGTATTTGGGGAGAAAGTAATTATAAGTTCAAACCCTGGGTCGAGCAGTGTGTACTTGAACTCAGTAGAAACATGACGAACGATCACTAGGTAGTACTAAATTACGAAATAAACGGTATATTCCAATAGTAACGAGAACGATTTAATGCCGTAGATTAAATAAAGTGTTCAGTTCATTATTTTAAGAAGATTTAAAAGAACCTAATGAAGACTGGTGGGTACAACAGCCGAAATGTCATGAGAATAACAGAGATCGTGTGGAAAGCTGGAATGTAAATAATGGTAACTTACCACCCAAGAAATTCAGACAAAAAGTAGTTGAACGTTTTGTTCCGCAACCGAGTCCTAAACAGATGTCAGCGTTTTTTGTCATATAGGATTCCATAGGTTTCTGTACACGAGAAAACATGTTTATATTTAGGTTGACAGATCTACCGTACTAAGTCATGAATTTCCCGACTTGCTACTTTTGGGCTTACTTTTGAAATTGTGTTAAACTAGTTTTTGATTACGTGCATTGTGGTGCAGTGGATATCAGCTCGAAACGAGAAATTGGAGTGACGAGTTCAAATTCAAGTTGAATTCGTTGCTTTTACTTACGCGCAAATACCCTACAGCTGTGGGTTAAATAACAGAACAAATTGGTTTCTATAGCCATGATTGGCAACTAGTCTACCGTAGAAAGTAATGGCAACCTACTGCGGAAAAGTGTTCTGTACAGTCAGTCATGTCTCTTTCGAGACATGATCGCCCAAGCGTGTATCAAGTATGGCACTTAACAGGCTGAATGAGAAGATTGAAAGTGCGACACCGAAATTGGTTAACGCATTGCTACATCGAAAGCTGCCGTCCACAGGTAAGCAACGGTCCTTCTGTATGGCAGTGAATGCTTGGCCATCACATCATAGATTGATAAAAAACCTTGAAGCAAAAAAAAAAGTGGACTTACGAAAGAATGCTAAGAATGACATGAATTAGCAACAGTGAAATTTTAGAGAAAGCGGAAACAAAAAGGACACTAATGTGTTGCACTGATGAAATTTCTAGGGCACATAATGAAGAAAGAAGGCTTGGAGAATTTGACACTCACAGTACATATTGAAGGCAAAAGGGACAGAAGAAAGCAGCGAATAACCTACCAAAACGACCTTTTTTAACAGATTAGCAGAGCAGGTATTAGGAGAGATAAAGTTTACGAGATACTAGATTAGCAACTGGGTCCCACCCTTTTACAGTGAAACAGATAAGATGTAACCGTAATTTCTACTCCAACAGCTTCTTTTCCCGCGCTTCCCGCCTGTGGAATTCCCTTCCACGTGTCTGCTTTCCCGACGGCTACAATCTCCAGGAGTTTAAATGTAAGGTCAATAAACACCTCCGATCACACTAACTTACATCTATTCTCCCAACACTCTTCCCATCTACCCAACCCTCATTCTCAGTATCCTTACCCGTCTATCACCCTCCTTCTGACATTTCCTATATCTAACCATTCTTTCTCATCACTTTCCCACCTATGTAACCCCCTGCGCAATAGTGGCAGTGGAATGCCTTGCCTTGCTCGGAGTGAAACGATTATATAAAAAAAAAAAAAAAAAAAAAAAAACAGAGGATAAGAATTTATCAAGGACCCTTATCTCCCCACGTCTTGGAAGTATATCTATTCTCTTTTCACTTTATCGATGAATATCTTTATTTTCATTACTTTCGCTAGTTTGTTTTTCTCTATAACGAACAAAGGAAGATACATTTCGTTTTTTTTTTTTTTTATGCACAGATATTTGACCAGTAACTTTAGAAGGTTCAAGCGTCTTGTTTACCGTGGAGCGAAGGTGAGCACGTTCGTCTTATAGATAATTATGACTGCAGAGAATTCGGTCGCCGAGGAGCGGCGGTTATCTAAGTTAAGTTTTTTTTTTTTTTATCCAGTGTATATTGTTATCAAATTACAAACCTTATCTAGTAGACTAATATTAATGCAACAAGTTCGATCCACACTAAGGGCACCAAAATTGATGCCTTGCAATAAAACAGCTACGGTTTGAATAAATAAGTGCACTGATGCAGAAATTTTGGCGGCTGTTCAATGTGCGTTGTGGAGCAATGGATTTCGACTCGGAACGACAAAGCGGGGAGCCGAGTTCGAATTTCAGTTGAATTCCTTGCATTCACTTACGCACAAATACCCTTGAGAAAGATATTAATCCGTCTTTTCCCTTCAGTTATGGGTTAAATAACAGCACAGAATGGGTTATATAGCCTTGGTCGGCAACCAGTCTACCGCAGAAAGCAATGGCAACCTACTACGAGATAATCTTCTGCCTAGTCAGTCATGTCTCTTTCGAGACATGATCGCCCCAAAGCGTGTATCACGTATGGCACTTAACTGACTGACTGTTCAATGTTATGCTATGGGGTCACATGGCAGATCAATCGTTTCGTCGATCCTGATTAGATGCCGTTTTGCAGTCTTGTCAGACTTGTGTCAGAATAAAGTAGCTTTAGTAAACAGGGCTTTAAATTGTGTTTTTTCAGCTTCTTTCCAAGAAATTAGATTTTTGTTCTCTATCAACATTCTTTATTTTACACTTAATATCTTTTTTTAAAACCTGAACAGATGATATGCATGTGTGTCTGTGCGTGACCCACATTTTAGGCCAGAATTTACCTACACAACATGTATCAAATTACTGAAAAGTCAAGTAACAGTGTTGCTATTGTTAGAATTTACCCGTAAAGCGTCCACAGTAGCAGTGACAAATAGCTTACATTGGAGATCAAGTGACCACAAGTACCCTCGTTTCTCCAGAACTTTCCTCAGTAACCTCCCAGTTTTGAATACTGCTATCGACCGGAGATATTTAATTATTTCCCCATTTTCCACATCTTCTAGTTTCCTTCCTATACTCTTAGGGAGTGTTCTCAGTACTCCAATGACTGGTATGACTACCACCTTCATGTTACACAACTTGGATGTTTATAGAAAGGTTTAGATCTTTATTAATATGTTCCGGAAAAGGACATATATAACAATTCGAGGTAGTTAAGTCGTTTAGGCAAATGTAACCGGGTATGTCAATCTAGTACGTAGACGTAATCGTCATATGCGTTGTTCTGAGACGTAGGCGTAGTCAGAAGATCTCTCCTCTCTCTCTCTCTCTTCTTCTTCTTCTTCTTCTTCTTCTTCTTCTTCTTCTTCTTCTTCTTCTTCACTTATATTAAGTCCAGCCCTTTGAATTGGACCATCCATTTGAATTGTAAGATTCTGTAAAATTGTGTGTAAATTCTGTAGGAGTGTTTTTAGTATGTTCATACACGAGGTGGGAGAGGTTATGGGTCCTACAAAGATATATATATATTTTTTTTTTAATCATTTCACCCCGAGCAAGGCGGAAACGCCACTGATGTGCAGGGGGCTACATAAATGTAAAAAGATTACTTAGAAAAGAGTGAGGAGTACAAACTAGTTAGAAAGGAACAATAGAAAGCTGAGAAAGCAGGTGCGATGACAGATACATCGGTGGAGAGAAAGGGAAGGTTATACGGGGGTGGGGAGAGAGCTAGAGTCCAGTGGTTAGTAGATGAGTATTGACTTTGCATTTAAATTTCTGGAGGTTGTAGCCGTCAGGAAAACAAGAATACGGGAGCGAGTTCCACAGGCGGGAAGTGCGAGAGAAGAAGCTGCAGGAGTAGAATTGCAATTATGATGTTTGGTTATTTGTATAAATTTTGTGAAGTGGATTAGTTCAGGAACCTTTTAGCACCTCCTTCTACGTTAAAAAATAATATCTAGATTTATTAACAGTCGACGGAAAAGATAACAGATAAATCCGAAAATGTAGTGTAAGATGCCTCTCTGAAACTCAATAAAATGCTAACATTTTGGAAAAAGTCTTTAGAAACAAAACAAAAAGAATACTGGACTAGTATATCTAATTTCCTGTATAGCAGTGGATGTTGAACAAACTTCTCCTGGATGAAGAAGAAGAAGACTTGAAGTGACAAAGATGTGGTTCTTTCGGAAAATGCTGAGAATACTATGGATTGAATATATGAGTCATTAGTAAGTTTTAACTTCAAAGAAACATCTAGTTACAAAAAAATATCTGAAAATTCTAGGAAACATCACGAGTAAAGGAAACCTAAAGAATATAATATTCACAGACTATATTGGATACAAGATAAGCAGTGGAAATACATTCGCTTGCACACTTAACAGCGATTTACGTTTCCCACGCATTCATGAGGATTCTTGTACTCTTTCTACACCAGTTTGCTACGTTAGTTGCTTATATGGTTAACAGTCTTTTGTGTTGCTAGACCAAACTCAGGGCTAAAATGAATAGAAAAATAAAAGAATTCCGGTTAACTTCTTTTGTACAGTGTTATCAGAACGTGGTGCAGTGGTTATCGGCTCGGAACGAGAAATCAGGGAGCCGAGTTCAAACTCCAGTTGAATTCCTTGCATTTACTTACGCACAAATGCCCTTGAGAAAGGCATTAATCCGTCTCTTTCCTCCAGTTATGGGTTAAATAACAGGACAGATTGGGTTCTATAGCCTTGACTGACAACCAGTCCACCGCAGAAAATAATGGCAACCTACTGCGGGATAATCTGCCCAGTCAGTCATGTCTCTTTCGAGAGATGATCGCTCAAGCGTGTATCATGTATGGCACTTAACTGACTATCAGAACGTAAGCGTTCATGGCCCCCTCTACATCTTTCTGTCTCTTGTAACTCATATGAGTTCTCTTTTTGTTATTTCTCTCAAATTATGTTCTACCGTCCATTTGCTCATGTTCATCAAGTACGTTACGCTGCCATTCTCTCTCCCTCTTTCCCACTACCTGCCCTGTGAGTATGGACAGATTGAGGGAAATAGAATGGAATTGTTAATTAGAGACCAAAGTTCAAATTCCCGTTGGGTTCGTTATATTGAGTTACGCACAAATACCCTAAGGAAAGGTATGAATCCATCTCTTCTCTTAGCTATAGGTTAAATAGTAAGACTTTTATCACTAAAATATTATAGTCTCAAAATACTTCTTACAAGCTAAAAATAATTTCGTGCTTTAAATAACCTACAATGGGTTGATAAGCCATAATAAACGAATCAATTAACAAATCTGTATATTCCAATCGTGCTATAGGGGGCAGATAGGTGATACACCGCTTTCCACAGCAAATAGTTTGTTTTTTACCCCGGGGTGCGATTACTAGCCACCAATTCTGAATTCAGAGTTACTCTTCTCTTGGGGTGGCTGCCAACCAAGGTTGAAGAACGCAGTCTACCCTACTATTTAACTCATAGCTGGAGAGAAGATATTAATTCATAATTTTCCCAAGGTTATTTGTGTGGAAGTGAATATAGAGAATTCGACTTGAATTCGAACACTGCTTCTCGAGCCCCTAACTGTTACACCACCTGCCCATCATTCTTTTTCTCATTCCTCTTTATCTCATCCTTTTCATTCTACTTATTATTAGTTCATTTACAAAAGCAACCTGTGCGTATTTGGTGTCAGTAAAGAAAAGGAAAATAATGGCAAGAGAAATGGACAGTGTCAAATTTGAGAGAAACAACTGCCATTTATAAATGTCATTGCTTAACGTGATCGAATATCGACATTTTCTACCTGAACACATCCTTCTTCTTAAGGAAAGACATTTTTGCTTCAGGTTAAAGTCGGGTCGACTGACAAATCACAATAATATATGTCAATTAGAAAAGTTATGTTCATTAATTAAAGTTTCATATGAGAACATTCAGTCATTCTCTTTCATATTAAGATCAGATTAATTTTTAATTATTTTTTTAAATGACATAACACGTAATAAGCGTGAAAATATCTAAATATTTTTCTCTTGCTAAGGTGTCTCCACCCAAATATTTTCACTGTCTTAATTTCTCTCTCTCTCTCTCTCTCTTTCTCTCTCCCTCTCTCTTTCTCTCGCTCTCTCTCTCTCTCTCTCTCTTTCTTCCTCTCTCTCTCTCTTTTCAGAAGTCTTGATGTCTTTTATCTTATTTTATTTTTGCTGGGGTCAGTAAGAATATCAAGTTCGCTTTCATTTTTTAACAAATTAAAAATTTTCCCAATAAAATTTCTTGACGTCTTTTATCTTTATTTCTTAAAAATGCAAGAATAAAAGCACATTGGAGAGAGCAACACTAGTGCAGAAGGAGGTACATATATGTTTTATAGATCACGCAAAAGCATTTGATACGAGACGGCACAACGATCTATTTGAACTGCTAGGGAAGCTCAATCTATTTGGAAAGGAATTTAGAATAAACCAGAATTTATAATGGGTGTAAACAGCCTGAATACGGGAGAGAAAATAAATTGAATAGCTATACAAAAATAGAAAGGGCCGAGGGGATCTTATCAGAAATTCTCTTGACCTTAGATGACTTTTGCATCGACAAAACCACAGAATTAATAAACGAAATAATAATATACGCTGGTGGCATACCGAAAACCTTCACTAATTCCATCTTCATAACGTTACCCAAGCGATCAGGTTCAAAATTCATGCGAACTCTACAGGACAAGCAGGTTAATACGCCACATAACCAAACTAATGATGCGAATATTAACGGAAAGAGCCGAAGTAGAATTAAACCGGAAATAAGACAAGAATAGTGCCGCTTTCTCAAAGACACTAGAATAAAAAGTGGGATATTTATGATCAAAACAATACTAGAGAGAGAGAGCAATACAAATGCAGAAGGATATGCATTTATGTTTTATAGATTACACAAAAGAATGTGAAAAGATATGGCACAAAGATCTATTTGAACTACGAGGACAACACGATCTAATTGGAAAAGATTTTAGAATAATCCAGAGTTTATACTGAGAGCAAACCGCCTGCGCACGAAGAGAAAAAATAGTAGAGGTAGACAAAAGCAGAAAGGGATGTGTCTTCTTCCAGGACCTATTCCTCAACAGCGAACCTATTTTCAGAGAGCTGGAGAATCTACAAGATTTTTATCGCAATCTTAACAATATAAGATTGTCAACAACACTCTGTCATTTGCCTGACACACAAAGTCAAGTGCATGACCTCCTGTGTAGTGTAATAAAAGAAAGCGAGAAGAAAGGACACTGCTCTGCTAAGTGACAAACTTCTCCACATTAATTCTAATTTATTTATATATATATATATATATAATGTCATCCGCATACTGTTTCGCTACGTGTTATATACGTAATGTTAACAAACGCCAATAGCCAAAAGTGTTCAATTCATTGCTGAAGAACGATTTAGATGTTTTCGGAGAATTTAAACATCTTTTAAATATCTCCTTCTAGACTGGCTGCAACCAAACCCTCGAGAACTTAGTTTTGCTATTTAATCCATACATGGAGGAAGTGTAATGAATTCATGACTTCTCCAACTAAGACAGAACCAGCTAGCCAGATTTTCCTTACTGATAAAGTGTACGCTCTCAGCACGTCACAGCACTTATTTAAACATCATTTCTTCATAAACCCGTCTTTGCCTTCCACCTTGATTTCTAGATGCTTGTTTAATATATCTCTCCCTGGAATATACATAAGCCTAGAAAAAATTATTGAGAAAGAGATGATTTTGTTTCGGTTCAAAGCTATCCATCAATTTGAAAGAATCTCTGAAAGTTGTGTCTTGGTTATAATATTAAAGTATAACGGCTATTGTTCAGCTAACACTCGCTTCAAACCCCCAATGAAATCATATGATACTTCTTCTTCTATGTGCCTTGTCCTTCCAGGACGTAGGCGATCATGGCTTTTCACGTCTCCCTATCCCTGGTAGCTCTTGGCACGCTTTCTCCTGTTACACCACGCAACCCCCGTTCGTTCATCCACCTGCTCAGACCCTTCAAGTATTTTATCCGTTACTTTTCCTGTCTCTTTTTCCCTCTTTTTCCTCTGTGGCCTGTTAGTATCAGATTCTCCAAGCCCGCCTTCCTCATTGCATGTTCCAGGAAATATTGCTGTCTCTTCCTGATGCTCAGTATTAATTTGCTTTTCGTTTCCATCCTTTTCAAAACCTTATTATTGCCCACATGGTCGGTCCATGATATCCGCAGCATCCTTCTGTAGAACAATATTTCAGTTGCTTCAAGTTTTGTCTTCATCTTTGATGATATTATCCAGCATTCACTGCCATACTGAAGAACAGACATCACACAGCAATCGATTACTCTCTTTGTTTCCAGTGAACTTTTTCTGTCTCTTAATACTCTTCTCACCTTCTGGACGGTGTCTTTTTTTTTTTTTTTTTTTTTTTTTTCCTATTATCAATTTGCTCAGGCCCTTCAAATATGTTATCCGCGGTTTTCCTCTGTCTCTTTTTCCTTCTATCTGGCCTGTTAGTATCAGATTCTCCAAGCCCGCCTTCCTCATTGCATGTCCCAGGAACTTCAGTTGTCTCTTCCAGATGCTCAATATTAATTTACTTTTCGTTTCCATTCTTTCCAACACCTCGTCATTACTCACATGCTCGGTCCACGATATCCGCTTCTTCTTCTTCTTCTTCTTCTTCTTCTTCTTCTTCTTCTTCTTCTTCTTCTTCTTCTATGTACATTGTCCTTTCAGGACGTAGATGATCATGGCCTTCCACATCTCTCTATCCCTGATGGCTCTTAGCACTCTTTCTCCTGTAACATCTAGCAGACCCCGTTCTGTCATCCACCTGCTCAGGCGCTATCCGCAGCATCCTTAAATTCTTACAATCTAAAAATATTTTCTGGTTTTAAAAAATGTGCAAATGTTCGATAAGTCGTAAAAAACAAGAAAAAAAAAACGAACAAATCAGCCAATCAAAACAATCTTGTTTTCAATATATACAGTGAACGTCAAACCTTCTAAGCATTGACCACATAAAATGTGCAAAGTGAACGGAAATTATTTAAATTAAAGCTCAGTGAATTGTAAACAAAAATATCATCTAAGAGTGGCACAACCTGCTCCACAAATAGCGAATGCTGACAAATGAATGTTGTTATTAGAAGCGTATAAGTGTTCATCAAATAAGTCGTTTAATAAGTTGCATAAGGAATAGCCAATCAGAAGAAAGAAGAAGGTTATTGCTCAACTGGACAGTTTACCCAGTCAGCATTTTGTATATTCTGAAGGATAAGTGAATATTTTATTTGCTTTCTTTTTAGTTATATTCGATTATTTTTTTAACTAATCTTCTTTAATAAAAGAAATATTTAATTTAAGAAATAAAAAAAACGACAGTTTATCCTTACTATCATAAAACAGAGTATTCCTATTCCTAGTTTAAATAGCATAAAGGTGATTCTCAACACATATAGTAACGCAGCACTGACGGTGATATAAACTTTCAACAGGGAATAAAGGATCGGAGGAATTCTTCTTCTATGTGCCCTGTCCCTTCAGGACGTAGACGATCATGGCTTTCCACGTTTCCCTATCCCTGGTGGCTCGTAGCACACCTTCTCCTGTTACACCATGAAACCCTCGTTCCATCATCCACCTGATTAGGTCCTTCAAATATGTTATCCGTTGCTTTCCCTGTCTCTCCTTTCCTGTATCTGGTCTGTTAGTATCAGGTTTTCCAAGTCTTCCTTCCTCATTGCATGTCCCATGAACTTCAGCTGTCTCTTCCTGATGCTCAGTATTAGTTTCCTTTTTGTTTCCATCATTTCTAGGACCTCATCATTGCTCACATGCTCGATCCATGATATTCGCAGCATTCTTCTGTAGAACCACATTTAACTTGCTTCAAGTATTTCCTTCATCTTTGATGATATTGTCCAGCATTCACTGCCATATTGAAGAACTGACAACACATAGCAATTCAGTACTCTCCTCTTTGTTTCTAGCGAAATTGTCCTGTCTCTTAATACTCCGCTTAGTTTCTGAAATGCATCCTTGTGATTTTTGATATCAAGAATATAAATGTGTAGAAACTGCTGTGACCAAAAAGTGAGGGGTCAGTTTATATATTGATTGTAATATGGAAGTGATCCCCCACTTTATACCCAGTATACTTCTGTAGAAGCACATTTTAGTTGCTTCAAGTTTTTCCTTCATCTTTGATGGTATTGTCCAGCATTCACTGCCATATTGAAGAACAGACATCACATAGCAATCCAGTACTCTCTTCCTTGTTTCGAAGTAAATTGTCCTGATTTTTAACACTTTACTCAACTTCCAGAATGCTTCCTTCGCCATGCCAATTCTCCTTCAGAACATATTAAACTGTCATTTTTTGGCTAATGAAGATCATCTTCTCTCAGTTACGCCCCTATCCTCGGTCAGGGTGCGACCCCGTTGTCTCTCTGCCTGTGAACAGATATGCAACTAAGAAAAATTTCACCGAGATATGCTCAGTCCCGGGAACAGTGTCCTGATCCTGTACCACCCTATTGTATTAAAGGATGGATCGGCGGTAGCCACAGAGGCCAGCGTGACCGACGGTCGTGGGGACTGGGCAAGTTTTAGCCCTGACCCGTTTAGGGTTCCCATATTAAATCTCGACCTTGTGTCACATCCACGTCTTATGGTAAAACAAAGTGAATATTTATACTTTTAACAGTTAGTTACTCGTTAGTCTCGGCTATCAATATTCTAAATATATATATTTTAGTAGAGGTACTATAACCTGGATGTGCGTTGTGGTGCAGTGGATATCGGCTTGGAACGAGAAATCGAGGAACCTCGAATCCCAGTTGAATTCCTTGCATTCACTTACGCACAAATACCCTTGGTAAAGGTATTAATCAGTCTCTTCCCTCCAGTTATGGGTTAAATAACAGGACAGATTGGATTCTATATCCTTGGCTGGCAACCAGTCTACCCCAGAAAGTAATGGCAGCGTACTGCGGAATAATCTGCCCAGTCAGTAATGTATCTTTTGAGACATGATTGCCCAAGCGTGTATCATGTATGGCACTTAACTGACTGACCGACTGTCTATCACCAAATAAAAACAAATAATTTTGTGAAATCACATCTTTTTTTACTCCTTTCACCTCAAGAAGAGCAAGCAATAAAGACATTAGACCGCAAATATGTTAGTGAGTATTATTGAATTCTGCTGCCATATCTGGCCGGGTGCTTCTGCTATTCACCTAGGTGTCCTTGACGAAATCCAACGGAGAATATGTAATGTAATAGATCCCGACTTGGCATCTCAGATACAGTCACCTTCTCACCGGCGCAATGTGGCTTCCTTGTGTCTCTTCTACAAATACTTTCACGGCTTCTGTTCCGATGAAATTAGCTCACTGCTTCCTCCTACATATAAATTTACTCGAGCCACAAGATTAGCAACTGGGTCTCACTCTTTTACTGTGAATACAATAAATTGTAAACGCAAATTCTACTCTAACAGCTTCTTTTATCGCACTTCCCGCCTGTAGAATTCCCTTCCGTTTACTTGCTTTCCCGACAGCTATAATCTCCAAAAATTTAAATGTAAAGTCAATATTCATCTCCTAACTCACTAACCTGCATACTCTTTCTCTCTCATGCTCTCTTTTTCGTCCACTCCCCTCTCATCAATATTCTCATCCTTCTCTTACCCATTTCCTGACACCCCCTATAACCTGTCTCTCTTTCTCATAACTTTCCTTCTATGTAACCCCCTGCAAAACAGTGGCAGTAAAATGCCTTGCTTGGGGTGATATGGTTATAAAATATATATATATAATATTAGAGAGCTAATATTAAAGAGAGAGGTCAATTAAAAAAAATAGAAACTAAAAAAATATTAATTAAGACAGAAGATTGATCATCTGGAGCTACGCAGTCCCATTTCTGTTTATCATTGCCCTTGACTAAGCAATAAGATTTTAAACTAACGAGAAATTGTTTCGGTTTAGCTTAGAAAAATCAAAAGATAATCACCCCACTATGTAGAGGTATTGTCACCAGATGAAAATACAGAATTTTGTGAAATCACATCTTTTTTTAAATCGTTTCACCCCAAGCAAAGAAATAAAGCCACTAAGACGCAGGAGTTTAGTTAGAGTTATAGAATATGAGAAAAAGCTAATATTAGAGAAAGAGGACAATAAAAGAATAAGAAGATTGATCATCTGAGATCATAAATGGAGAAACACATTCCAATTTCTGTTCACCATTTCTCTTGGCTAACCAATGAGATTTGAAACTAAACAGAAACTGTTTTGGTTTACCTTAAAAGAAGCAAGAGATTGTCATCACACTAAAATCACCATCAGAGATGTTGTAGATAATCTCGTTCTTGTATCCAACATTCTTGTACAAATATCCTTTTCTCGGATTAGAATCTGCTGCAACATAATTTAGACTACATAAATTAAACCAAAACAGAATTCATTTCTTTTGATCAAATAGAAAGAGATCATATCTAAACTTATTTATAAATGGAACGTTGTCTGTATGTGTGTGTCCGTAACCTATAGACTCCGAAACGGCTGAACCGATTTTCTTGAAAATTTACACAGTTGTACTATAAGCGTATGCGAGTGTTCTTAGCTATGTTTTGTGTCGAGGTACCTCCGATAAATATCGAAAATCGATAATCGAAAAAATCGGATTATAGAAGGAGTGGTCCGATTTTAATCAAATTTGATACATTCATAGACAAACACATAAGAAACGATATTCAGAAGTTTCAATGTTGCAGTTCTTACAATTGTGCAGAAAATCGATAATATATATATATAAGGCAAGATGTTTGTGTGTGTCTGTTTATCTGCCAGCATGTCTGTATTTTTTCAGCGCTTTTATTTTAGTTTTTGCTTTGGGTTTGGCTCTAAGTAGGTATAATTGTAGTTCTTGGTCTCAGCCATGATGCCATTTACTCAGAGGACTTATTTAGCCTTCAAAATTCAGTTTACGACGAAAACAAACTTATTTGATATCGATAGCAGGAAATCAAAATTTGACTTACATCCATTCATTTTTTCTTTCAGTCTACAGTTTCGCTTCAACTGGAAACAGCTATTGCTTTTTAGTCTTTCGTGCCAACGTCCATGAATTAGTTTTATAGATTTCATTACACCCGAGCATCGCCGGGCTATACTGCTAGTAATATTTGCTAGTAATATTTAAATGAGACAATTTAAATCAAGTAGAGTATATTATATATTCATTGTTGAGCTCCTTATAAGAGACATAGATCTTAGAATTGCAATCGTATGAACAGCAGTGTTAAAAGTAAATACTATCTGGAAGTTTAAAGAAAAAATGTCTTAAAAGAGCAAGTCTTTTGGTCAACATTAAAACCAATCCTCTTAGATCGGACAAGCAGTTAGACATTAACTACATCATTAGCAACAAACAAAAAAAACTTTAAAAAAACTCTACAGTACATACACGCACTATTCAGAAAAGCTCTAGATGTCAACTAGAAGCAACAAACGCCGAATTAAGAATTATATAACAACAGACCAACGATTATGGACACAATCAGTGAATTTTTGTTTTATTCAGCTTAGCGACATATCAATATCCATATGGGCTATTTAATGCCGAAATTTAAATATTTTGATTGCTATTGGATGCCTCCAACTACTGAAAAATATTTTTTGGACATTTTGCTATAGAATATAGGTAGATAACTACTGTAAATATGTATTATTGGTCATTTTTATATAAATATGTATTATTCTACTTTCACGGTTTTCTGCTTTTGTTTGAGATTTCACTATTTGCCCATAGCTGGGACCCTAACTGGTGCTACCACCCTTGGTCAGACCGGACTTGGAAACAGCAGCAATTTAGAGGTGGTTCTACGTCCATCAAAACAAACATTGCTCTGATTAAAGAACTTGCTACTGGATGAAGTTTATCGTCAGCATCCTTCTGTAGAATGCTCAAATGTTCGGTCCATGGTATTCTCAGCATCCTTCTGTAGAATGCTCATATGTTCGCTCCATTGTATCCTCAGCATCCTTCCGTAGAGCCACATTTCGGTTGGTTTGAATTTTTCCTTTCATCTTTGTGGAGATTATTCCGCATTCGCTGCTGTATAAGAGGACAGACGTCACATAACACTCGAGTCAACTTTTGTTTGTTTCCAACGAAATTTTTCTGTCTCTCAATACTCTGCATAAGAGTTGGTATGCGTCCTTGGCCATACGAATACGCCTTCGGATCTCAGTGTCACACTTTCTGTCTTCTGTTAAAACACTTCCCAGGTATTTCAATTTTCGCACCTGCTTGATTTTAGTATCCCCAAACTGGTGCCCTTTTTCTGCATTCAGTTTTCTCGTAGATGTTTAGTCCTTTCTTTTACTGGAGTAACAAGAACTAATTCGTCTTTTAATTTTGTCTCTTTTTTCTATTTTCTTTGATTCTTTTAAGGAGTTATAGACAAGCAAAATAGTTAAATTTGAATGCCATTTTCTGGGTTGCTCTACTTCGCGTAAACTTACATTATTGAAATATATAAACAAAAAACAGCCTGAACCAATTCATTGACCCCGTTGCTAACACGTGTGACTGCAGAAGGGACAGTTACAAAATACTAAGATGATTAAACTTTTATTCATGTTTAAGCAGACTCTACATTGATAAGAGGCAATGAGCTAACCTGAATTACTGCACACCCATATCAAACATGATTGTCACCAGAAATTAGAAAAGGTTTAAGGATATCAAAACCTGAAACTTTACATATAATAGAGCGGAAATCATCAACCAACTATATATATATATATATATACTAGCAGTATAGCCCGGCGTTGCTCGGGTGTAATGAAAGCTTTAAAACTAATCCATAGTCCTGGAGCTCAGACTCTTTGGACGTCGGCACGAAAAGCAATAGTTGTTTCCAGTTAAAGCGAAAACGTAGACTGAAAGAAAAAGGAATGGATGTAAGTCAAATTTTCATTTCCTGGTATCGATATCAAATACGTTTTTTTCGTCGTAAACTGAATTTTGAAGGCTAAATAAGTCCTCCGAGTAAATGGTATCATGGCTGTGACTAAGAACTACAATTATACCTACTTAGAGCCAAACCCGAAGCAAAAACTAAAATAAAAGGACTGAAAAGAATACAGACATACAGGCGAATACACACACACAAACATCTTGCCTTTTATATATATATTATCGATTTTCTGCACTATTGTAAGAACTGCAACCTGGAAACTTCTGAATATCGTTTCTTATGTCTTTGTCTATGAGTGTATCAAATTTGATTAAAATCGAACCTCTCCTTCTATAAGCCGATTTTTTCGATTATCGATTTTCGATATTTATCGGGGGTACCTCGACACAAAACCTAGCTAAGAACACTCGCATACGCTTATAGTACAACTGTGTAAATTTTCAAGAAAATCGGTTCAGCCGTTTCGGAGTCTATAGGTAACGGACACACACACACAGATAAAGTTCCATTTATAAATAAGTTTTATATATATATATATATATATAGTGGTACAGTTGGTATAACATAACATCAGCTTGGGTTCGATTCCTGGTAGTGGATGCGCACTGATGATGAGTCCCAAATATAGGCCGAAATGGCCGTCCAGTGCTTTCTGCATTCTGTTGAGGTCGAATATAAAGCTCGATGATTTATTTAAATATATATATATATATATATATATATATATATATATATATATATGTGCACCTAATTTATTATAATGCAGTGTTTCTCGATTCGGAATGGACAGCATGGAAACAAAAAGGAAATTAATACTGAACATCAAGAAAAGATAGCTGAAGTTCCTAGAACATGTAATTAGGAAGAAGGGCTTGGAAAATCTGATACTCACAGGTCAGATAAAGGAAAACAGAGACGAGGAAAGCAGCGTGTACTGTACTTGACGGGCCTAGGCAAGTGGATGCTGAAGCGGGGCTTGGGTGACTATAAAGCGTGCTAAGAGTCACCAGAAATAGGGAGTCATGGAAGGCCATGATCGCCCACGTCCTGAAAGGACACAGCATATAAAAGAAGAAAAACTAAAACTCTGGGGCGCACTTTAATTTTTAATAAGGAAAAAAAATTAGTCATTCAACTTGAAAAATTGAAAAATAATGAAGAAGTCTCTTAAAATTAAAATTTATTTTAAAGACAGTAAATTGTATATTTAAGTATGCGTGTGTGAAAACAGTGTTTAAAATGTTTTGGTACTTTTTTAATGCTAAGCTTTAGATATGATATACATACTGCATTTAATATTTCATCTGTCTTTTTTTTTTTTTGTTTTTTTTTCATTTAATGTTGGTAAGTGCAAAAAGTTCTAATTCATCAAAGCATAATGTGGAAAATTGCAATAAAATATTAATCCTTTACGAATGAAGGCCGTTCTTCATAAATGGAAATCAAAAATTGATCAATAGACACATTTTTAGGGTTTATGTGCAAACCACGAAGAGCAGATATATTGACCAGCTCTTCTTATATTCACGATGCGCCAACATCAGATATAGTGACCAGATCTTATGCTGAAAATAAGCCAACATCAGATATAGTGACCAGCTCTTATGTTCAAAATAAGCCAACATCAGATATAATGACCAGATCTTATGTTCAAAATAAGCCAACAACAGATATCGTGACCAACTATTATGTTCACGAAGAGCCAACAACACATATAATGAGGGCTCTTATGTTCACGAAACGCCAACAATAGATATAGTGACCAACTATTATGTTCACGAAGAGCCAACAACAGATATAATGACCAAGTATTATGTTTACGATCAGCCAACAACAGATATAGTGACCAACTATTATGTTCACGAAGAACCAACAACAGATATAGTGACCAACTATTATGTTCACGATGAGCCAACAACAGATATAGTGACCAACTAGTATGTTCACGATAAGCCAACAACAGATATAGTGACCAACTATTATGTTCACGATAAGCCAACAACAGATATAGTGACCAACTATTATGTTCACGATGAGCCAACAACACATATAGTGACCAACTATTATGTTCACGATAAGCCAACAACAGATATAGTGACCAACTAGTATGTTCACGATAAGCCAACAACAGATATCGTGACCAACTATTATGTTCACGATGAGCCAACAACACATATAGTGACCAACTATTATGTTCACGATAAGCCAACAACAGATATAGTGACCAACTATTATGTTCACGATAAGCCAACAACAGATATAGTGACCAACTATTATGTTCACGATAAGCCAACAACAGATATAGTGACCAACTATTATGTTCACGATAAGCCAACAACAGATATAGTGACCAACTATTATGTTCACGATAAGCCAACAACAGATATAGTGACCAACTATTATGTTCACGATAAGCCAACAACAGATATAGTGACCAACTATTATGTTCACGATGAGCCAACAACACATATAGTGACCAACTATTATGTTCACGATAAGCCAACAACAGATATAGTGACCAACTATTATGTTCACGATGAGCCAACAACAGATATAGTGACCAACTATTATGTTCACGATAAGCCAACAACAGATATAGTGACCAACTATTATGTTCACGATAAGCCAACAACAGATATAGTGACCAACTATTATGTTCACGATAAGCCAACAACAGATATAGTGACCAACTATTATGTTCACGATAAGCCAACAACAGATATAGTGACCAACTATTATGTTCACGATAAGCCAACAACAGATATAGTGACCAACTATTATGTTCACGATAAGCCAACAACAGATATAGTGACCAACTATTATGTTCACGATAAGCCAACAACAGATATAGTGACCAACTATTATGTTCACGATGAGCCAACAACACATATAGTGACCAACTATTATGTTCACGATAAGCCAACAACAGATATAGTGACCAACTATTATGTTCACGATGAGCCAACAACACATATAGTGACCAACTATTATGTTCACGATAAGCCAACAACAGATATAGTGACCAACTATTATGTTCACGATAAGCCAACAACAGATATAGTGACCAACTATTATGTTCACGATAAGCCAACAACAGATATAGTGACCAACTATTATGTTCACGATAAGCCAACAACAGATATAGTGACCAACTATTATGTTCACGATGAGCCAACAACACATATAGTGACCAACTATTATGTTCACGATAAGCCAACAACAGATATAGTGACCAACTATTATGTTCACGATGAGCCAACAACAGATATAGTGACCAACTATTATGTTCACGAAGAGCCAACAACGTTTGTTATCGTTATTTAGAATTTGTATTTTTAGTGTTTTTAATTTTTATGTATATTGTTTGTATGTTTCGTTTGTTTTAATTTTTTGTTATTTAGTGTTGTTAGTGTAGTAAAGTAGGTATTTATTCACATGTCTGCATTTTTCCATTATCTCGAATTTTTTTTAATTTTATACTTTATTTTGGTTTTTAAAACTAATTAATGCTAGCTTCTCTTCCAGGAATATTGCCATGTGGTGGTGTCCTTTTTACTATTTCCCATTTCATTTTGTAAAATGTTTTTTTCTGGTTCCATTCAATTTCGATAACGTTGTGTTTTACTGTGTTGAATGATGTTTCATGATTATTGAATCTTTCTTTAAACAATTTTTTTGTTTCTATGTAGATCTTTTCGTCTGTATTTGTGTTATTTGCCAAGGTAACTTTGTATATTATAGTGTTGGTAAGACATTTATCATTAAGCGGACAGTTGTCATTCTTTCGGCTGTTACATTTGTCTTATTGGTTTGTGTTGTTATTGGTTTTATTGAGTACTTTCTTGTTGTGCTTGGTTGTTATTTATTTATAATTTTAACGTTATTTTTAGTAGGTACTCATATTTGCATAGGCGCTCTATTTAGATACCATTTATTAAATAAGCGGAGCGCCAACTCATATATATGTATCTACTAACAAAGAAACAAAATTCAACCATAGTCGCTATTATCGAGTCGATGCGAACGATCCTTTCTTTACTTGTATAGTATGTGCTTCTCCTAGTCTATATATTCAGAATTTTTCTTCTCCTAGACCGGTTGTCACTAACGCTATAGAACCAAGAATGTCTTTCTATTTACTCATATCTAGAGGGAGGGGAGATATGCATTCATGCTTTTCCCAAAGAGTATTAGCATATAAGTGACTGCAATGAACTCGACTGGAATTCACTCGGTTCTCCGATTCTTTAATCTGAGCCGCAGTTCATTACATTCCCGGCTGACACACGTGACTGACTAAAAATGACGCTTAAAGTGATACAAATCTGTCAAAAATAATAAAAATTCACATTATTTTTTTTTAATCATCTCACCCCAAGCAAGGCATTCCACTGCCACTATTGCGCATGGGGCTACATAGGGGAAGGTAAAGAGAAGGAGTGGTTAGACATAGGGAATGTCAGGAGGAAGGTGACAGATGAGTAAGGATAGCGAGGATGAGGGTCGGGCAGATGGGAAGAGTGCTTGATAGAATGGGAGCAGGTTAGTGTGTTAGAAGGTGTGTATTGACCTTACATTTAAACTCCTGGAGATTGTAGCCGTCGGAGAAGCAATCGTTTAGAAGAGAATTCCACAGTCGGGAAGTGCGAGGAAAGAAACTGTTGGAGTAGAAGTTACGGCTGCATTTTATCGGTTTCACTGTAAAAGGTTGGGATCTAGTTGCTAATCTAGTATCTCGTGCAAATTCGTATTTAGGGGGCACCAGTGATCTAAGTTCATCGGAGCAGAAGCCGTGAAAGTATTTATAGAAGAGACACAGGGAAGCCACGTCTCGCCGGTGGGAGAGAGACTGCAGGCGGTCTGCCAAGTCGGTATCTATCACATTACAGACCCTCCTCTGAACCTTATCGAGAAGCCCGAGGAGAACAGCAGGGGCACCCGACCAGATATAAATATAAGATATCGCACATTGAGTAATGCGGCTAATAAAGTAATGCTCGATGTAATATAACAGTGCTATTAAGTATATATTAATAAATATACATTTTATTTCTCACCGGTAGCACGACTTGGAGTTTTGGACAAAACGCCATATTCAGGTGTTGAGTAGAGACTGGCCGTTATGTTTGTATTTAGGATATACGAAATTTATATTTATATTTAAATTAAACGGAAATTAATGCATTCTTTAATTATTAAAATAAACACACCTACACCTAAAATAAATATATATAAGCAAAGTAAACAAACTAAAATTTATAAAGGAAAGGTTATAATCGACAGTAGAAATTAATCTGGATCAACCTATTTGAACAGGCAATTCATATATGCCTCGTTGTGATGCAGTGGATATTGCCTCGAATCGAGAAATCGAGGAGCCGAGTTCGAATTCCAGTTGAATTCCTTGCATTCACTTACGCGCAAATACCCTTGAGGAATTTATTAATAAATAAATAGAAATGAAACGTGAACTTTTGCAATCGGGGGATGAATTCGAGCAAGAGTGATGAAATACAAGAGGCATCTCATACATTGTATACCTGACAAACGAAAGATTCCACAATACTTGGGAAGTGTTCTAACAGAGGATGGAAAGTGCGACACTGAGATCCGAAGGCGAAATGGCATGGCCAAGGATGCATTCCAGAAGCTGAGTAGAGTATTAAGAAACAGGAAAATTTCGCTAGAAACAAAGAAGAGAGTGCTAGATTATTATGTGATGTCTGTTCTACAATATAGCCAATCTCATTCAGCATAAAAAAAAGATCTCGTGAGTTCAAATTACGCTAAAAATTATTTCATGTTTAGAGAAAAGCTTCTTTTATAACAAAAAAGTCCGGTTTGTAAAAGCTTACATCAAGCCAAGTGTTACAGAAATACTAAAATGGGTCATCTTTTCTTTGTAACTTTGATACAGTTCAGGCAATAAGCATATGAGACATGATCAGACAATCTCGCCAAAGAGTAAAAGCAACCGAAATGTGGTTCTACAGAAGGATGCTGAGGATACCATGAACCGGACACGTGAGCAACTACGAGATTATGCAGAGGATGGAAAGAAAAAAAACTAATACTTAACATCAGAAAAAGACTACTGAAGTTCCTGGAACATGTAGCGAGGAAAGAGGGCTTGGAGAATCCGATACTCACATGACAGAGGGAATGAGAGACAGGAGAAAACAACGTCTAACATACTTGATGAGCTTGAGCCAATGGACGGCAGAGCGGGGTTTTGGGAGGGGTAACAAGAGAAGGCCTGTTAAGAGCTACTAGGGATAGGGAGATGTGGAAGGCATTGATCGCCTACGTCCTGAAGAGACACGGAACATAGAAGAAGAAATATACGATAATAATTTAGAAATATTCGCACATAACGATAAAATATAACAGACCAACTTGACCGCTAGTTAGCAGTTTTGTCCGTCGGCTCATCAGACGTAGAATACAAAGATTGCTTGGATTTTCTCAAAATTATCGACGCTGTCTTTGTACACTTTAAAAAGCCCGTGGAATATATCGGTCGACACGTACTAAGGACAACAAAACCAATTTACACAATCAGCCCAATACAATGCCAGTTTGTTTTTGTTTTGTTTTTCCTATTCAATTGTCTACCACTTCGCGTGAAATTCAAGGACCGAAGCAAACATTTTTTTGTCTTTGAAATAATATTTAGCAAATATTTAGTAAATTCTAATGTCATTTTTTAAAAAAGCATCTTTTGTTCTCGACTATTAAGTTAGACAGTCTAGCTAATCTCATTCAGCATGAAAAAAAAAAGATCTCGTGAGTTCAAATTATACTAAAAATTATTTCATGTTTAGAGAAAAACTTGTTTTATAACAAAAAAAAATTCGGTTTGTAAAAGCTTACATCAAGCCAAGGTTACAGAAATACTAAAATGGGTCATCTTTTCTTTGTAACTTTGATAAGTTTTAATTTGCTTTTGAAGCGGACAGTTTAACATATGAGACATGATCAGTCATTTATTTGTTAAATTTCTTCATGTTTGTATTTTAAACAAAATTCTATCAACCAATGAAAATTGATTACTATAAGTGTTAGTTCTTTTAACAGCAATTTTAACAACTTTATTCACAAAAGAGTCACATACAATCGCAATATAATACTCAACACGTGTCATTAATGATAATAATTTCCCACGGCTGTATATTAGCTTCCCAGTGTCTTTTCTAAAAATATTTTAACGATTATTATCAAGATTATCATTACTCTTTTGTACCGCAAACTCACGAATTTAAACGCAGTACTAAATTGACAGTTAGGTCTCATCATTTCACTGTTGAAAATGCTATTTATAACCCTAAGTTCTACGTTAGCAGTTCCTTCTATCACACATCTCTCTTCCGGATTTCCTATCAACTACGAACTTCAAAATTTTAATGCAATATCAATCATTATCTATCTCCTTGAAACCTGTTCTTTTATTTTCATCTCTGTTTTTTTCACTCTGAATAACTCCATGTCACTTAATGGCTTTTATCGTCTCGTTTTTTAGCGAAATAATTTTGAAAAGAAAGCAAAAGATTAATGCAGTCACAGGTCGATTACAATTGAGAAAGCCTGGGTTGCATCCGGTTTTGAATTCAGCGTTGTCCTCCTAGACTGGATACCAACCGCGGTTAGAAAGCTCAGACTACTTTGTTATTTTACCCATAGCATCGTTGTGCCTGCACACAGCATCTTATAGAAAATGTTCAAAATGTCTTCCGCTTACTTCTACAAACGCGTGCACCGACGTATCATTGACTGACGGACCATTTCAGTGTCGAACAGGCTCTGATAAAACAATGATGAAGAGTCTCTGAATCATCAATGCCTGCTGCATAAAACAATTTTTAAGAGGCCAGAAGATAAAGATTCAAAGGATTGAAGCTTGGGGCCGTGCAGGCTATGGAACCTACCTATTCATCTTTTATGGTAGATATCAGCCAGTGCATCGCGAACAATGTGACTAAAATGTGTTGGAGCCCCGTCATGCAAGAACAATTCGTATTAGCAGGGGTACATCCTCTAGCAGGTCTGGAGGTGTATTCGAAATAAATCCCTGTAGTCAACTTCTGTAAGACGTGCTGGCAGAAATATATGAAGCTACCAGACAGTCAACTACAATTCTAGTACGAACATTAATGGTAAACTGATGGTGGCGTCTAGATTGTATTGTTCGATGGGGTTCCGATCCGCCCATAAATCTTGGTTGTGTAAATTTGTTATTCTATCTCTTTCAAATGTTGTCTCATCTCTGAAGAAAAGTGAAGAGACAAAAAACAGATCGGTAGTTAGGACAATAAAAGATCAATTTTACCCGTGTTGAGGGATCAATGGGTGAAAGACCCTGAACACGTTGCAAATGATACAGATACAGAATCTACTCTTAAAATAGCCTCCATACAGTAGTATGAGATGTAAGACATGCTAGAGCCACTTGACGTTTGCTGTTACCGGGATCGTTTCCGACAGCCTGTAGAATGGGTTCTTTGTGGTCAGGCGTACGAGCGGATTTCGGTTTTACTAGATCCCTAGTTTACGATGCCACGGACCCTGTCTCATCAATTTGACGATAAACAGCAGCAAAGGTTGGATAACTCTGCTGCCTTCATCTGGAAACGGAATCTCATACAGTCGTGTAGCCTCGCGTCCATTACTATTCACGCGGCCGTATGTCAAAATTATGTCTGCCTGCTCACGATATCAAAATCTTGTCTTTGTTAAAGTGAACATTTCTCGTTTAACTCACTACTACACACGTGATAATGATAAATGTAACCTAGTCTACATGGCAATACAGCGCCATTTACTATAAACTTTCTTTAAACTTAATAATTCAAAAACGAATGATTTGCGGATATATGTTTATATAGAATTGTTGTCCTTGTTTTGTTCTAAGGGATACGCCTCGAATGTTTGTAAGTATTGTGATGCACACTGCATATATATTATCAAAATAGATATACATATATTATACACACATAATATATATTATTATACGCGTATTAGCGAAACAGATCTGTCTGCGGATGACTATTCTACGCTCTCACACGCTGATTGAGCACTCTGGAAGAATGGTAGACTTTGAAAAAACAGTAGCTACTCTAGCATCTACGCATCGTTCATTCAGTAATGAATTAGAACACTCTCAGTTACTGGCGTATGCTTACATGGTAAAAGTTTGCTTTCTTCTATCGAGCGCCCCTAGCTCAGAAGTAGAATCGTCGACTGATGTCAATTCGGTCGGGTTTCATTCCTGGATAAAAGCAATCAGATATCTAACCGTACTGATGAGCTATGATACAACGAAACAGATCTGTCTGCGGATGACTATATATATATATATATATATATATATATATATATATATATATATATATATATGATTGCACACTTAACAAAAGAATGGCATCTCTTCATTGATCACCGCACTATAAGGTGCATGTATGTCTTGCATGACCGTTTACACATCTGACACTTGAACTGTCCATTTTTCAAGATCACTTGATAAAATACATCTTTGCGTATTTTGGAATATCTAGTCAAACGACAACTGACTTTATACTAAGCCACATGTAGGTCAGATACTTTGCAATAGCAAAACTTCTCGCTCGCTGCTTGTCTGTGTTGCTTACCAAATGTGATAAAATTTTTTAATAGTGTTAAGTTGTCTGTATGCATAATGCTTGTTATTGTTGTTCAGTTTTACAGTTCATGTGATATAATATTTTTGTGTTATTGTTCTTTGCCTTTGTCATGGTTGGAGATATACGATTGAAATGAAGTTCATCCGCTCAATAATATAGTGTTTGCGTAACCAATTTATGCGTTTTAATTATTATCTATTTTTTTAATCATGTCACCCCGAGCAAGGCATTCAACTGCCACTGTTGAGCAGAGGGTTATAGTTCAAGTGATGAGAACAAGGGGTTAGTTATAAGAAATGTCAGGAGGGGGGTAATATACTGATGAGAATACCGAGGAGGTGGGTGGAGTAGATGAAAAAAGAGCTTGAGAGAATGGATGCGAGTTAGTGTGATAGGAGATATTTATTGACTTTACATTTAAATTCCTGGAGATTGTAGGTGTCGGGGAAGCATGTATATGGAAGGGAATTCCCAAGGTGGAAAGTGCGTGAAAAGAATCTATTAGAGTAGAAATTGCGGTTACATTTTATTGGTTTCACTGTAAAAGGGTGGGACCTAGTTGCTAATCTAGTAACTCGTGTAAATTCATACCTGGGGGGGGGGGCACCAGTGATCTAAGTTTATTGAAGCAGAAGCCGTGAAAGTATTTATAGAAGAGGCACACGGAAGCCAAATCATGCCAGTGAGACAGCGAGTGCAGCCGAGCTGCCAAGTCGGTATCAATCACATTACAGATTCTCCACTGGATTTTGTCCAAGAACCCCGAGTTGAATAGCAGGGGCACCCGACCAGATGTGGCAGCAGTATTCAATACACGGGCGGATGGTAGATTTATATATGTGCAGGGTGGACTCAGACGGAAAAAAAATTCCTGGCCTTGCACAGTGAGCCGACCTTCTTAGCAGCGGATTTAGCAATGGATTCGATATAGTCATTCCACTTGAGGTCCGCTGAGAGTGTGAGGCCAAGGAGGGGTAGTGTTTGACTCTCAGGGAGGTTAGCCTGTTCCATGCTAATGGGGGTAGGAGCGATTAAAGATATTCCTCAAGTGTACAACATTGGCTTGTCTAAACTTTTATTTTAAATTAATATTTTTTGTCTTAAGGTTCTCTTGTTCTATAGCGGGAATGGGAATATTTTATTTTGTTTATCAATTATGTAGTTAGGGAAATTATTACCAATCAGGGGTTCCTTAACACTTGTGGTGCAGAGGATATCGGCTCGGAACAAGAAATCGGGAAGTCGAATTTGAATTCCAGTTGATTTCCCTGCATTCACTTACACGCAAATACCCTTGAGAAATATATTAATCTGTTTCTTCCCTCCATTTATGGATTAAATAACAGGACATTGGGTTCTATAACCTTGGCTGGCAACCAGTCTACCACAGAGAGCAATGGCAACCTACTGCGGGATAATATTCTGCCTAGTCAGTAATGTCTCTTTCGAGACATGATCGCCCAAGCGTGTATCACGTATGGCACTGAGTGATAAAATGTTCATATAGAGGATATTAGATGCTTTCATTGATTAAATTATTCATTATGATTATTTAGTATTACTGACGTAGTTGATGAGATATGAGTTTAAGTTGGCTGCTTTTTAACAGATGGATTTTCTTAAATTACATAATCATTAATCTTGGAATTATTTCGAACTTTTGTTTTCATCTTTCGTGTTATGATAGACACAACGTTTCGACCAAATACCGTCGCGTCATCATCATAACACCTATATCAGCCAAGATGAGAACAAAAGTTCGAAATAATTCCAAGTCATTCCAAGATCACTGAAAATTACTCATCTCAGAAATAAATGCAAAAAATTATACATTATCATTATATATATTATTCTACGATATGATAGACACAACGTTTCGACCAAATACCGTCGGGTTATCATCATAACACTTATATCAGCCAAGATGAGAACAAAAGTTCGAAATAATTCCAAGATCACTGAAAATTACTCATCTCAGAAATAAATGCAAAAAATTATAAATTATCATTATATATATTATTCTACGATATGATAGACACAACGTTTCGACCAAATACCGTCGGGTTATCATCATAACACTTATATCAGCCAAGATGAGAACAAAAGTTCGAAATAATTCCAAGATCACTGAAAATTACTCATCTCAGAAATAAATGCAAAAAATTATAAATTATCATTATACATATTATTCTACGACTCGAAGTTTCATACACTATGCTATGAACGTAGGATAACATGTATGTTTATTAATATTATTTAATAGCTCTGTTATTACAGTGAGTACTGTTTATTAACACCGGTAAAATATCTACATATGTGCATGTATATATATTTAAATCCAAACAGAAAGTGACATGTAGGTAAAATCCCAAGGAAGATTTTTTATAAATATATCTGTTAAAATAAGATGCCAGTACTATGTCAAGTTGGTCAGGTTTAATATTAAAACTGATCCAGTCTGAGGGCTCGATTTATATAGAATTATCTATCTACAGAGCCAAATATGTATATTTTCCCAATAAAACTACGAAAACTACATGTGCCTTTTGATAATTTCTGCGAAGTAAATTCGTTTCGTCAGCAACCATTTATTATTAAAAAAATTCATGCACCGGAAGTTCACTTAAAAGAAAAAGTAAAAGGAAAGAAATAAGAAAGAAAAGTGGGAAAGGAAAAAAGAGAGTGTGAATTATGTTAGATAGGCGTCTATATGTTGTTACAGAGGATAGGGAAGAGGGAAGGAAAACAGAGTGTTGGCGAAATGGATTCAAACTCGATCTGTAAAAAGAACATTTAAAGATTCAGTCAGTTAAGTGCCATGCGTGATACACGCTTGGGCGATCATGTCTCGAAAGAGACATGACTGACTGAGCAGAAGATTATCCCGCAGTAGGTTGCCATTGCTTTCTGCGGTAGACTGGTTGCCGACCAAGGCTATAGAACCCAATCTGTCCTGTTATTTAACCCATAACTTTCCCAATACCTTTCCCAATCATACGGACATGAAATGAATTCAGCAGATATACAAAAATAGAAATAGACGTCAGACAAGGATGTGTTTTCTTACCGGATCTATTCACCCTGTACAGCGAAACAATTCCGAAAGGGCTAGAATCCTAGTTAGGATTTGTCATTGGCGGCCACAACCTCAACGGTATAAGGTACGCGGATAACACAGAGCTGATAGCACACACGGAAAGTCAAATGCAGGACCTTCTACAGAGGGATAGCAAGAGAAAGCGAGAAGAAAGGATTGGGTATAAAATTCAAGAAAACTGAATGTATGGTCACCAGCAAAAAAGAAGACCCCAAAATGTCACATACAGGTTCGAGAAACTTAAATACCTGGGAAGTGTTTTGACAGAGGATGGAAACTGCTTTAGTACTTCAAGGACTCATTGCAAGAGCTAACAAGAGTACTGACAGACAGAAAGACCTCATTGGAAACAAAGAAAAGATTTTTATGTGATATCTTTTTTCTATCTGGTAAGGAATGTTAGATGATTTCGTCAAGGATGAAGGAGAGCCTCGAAGCAACAGAAATCTGGTTCCACAAAAAGAAGCTGAGCAACAACAAGATGTTGGAGAGGATGCAAACGAGAAGAAAACATCAAGAAAAGGCAGGTAAGGTTTCTGGAACACCTAAAGTGAAAGGAGGATTTGGCGAATCTAGTACTCACAGGACTAATAAAGGAAAAGACAGAGGAAAGCAGCGCGAGATATCTAATCTAAACATATTTATAAATGGAACTTTGTCTGTGTGTGTGTGTGTCCGTAACCTATAGACTCCAAAACGGCTGAACCGATTTTTTTGAAAATTGACACAGTTGTACTATAAGCGTCTGCGAGAGTTCTTAACTAGATTTGCGTCGAGATACCCCCGATAAATATCGAAAATCTATAATCGAAAAAATCGGGTTATAGAAAGAGTGGTCCGATTTTAATCAAATTTGATACACTCATAGACAAAGACATAAAAAACAACATTCAGAAGTTTCACGGTTGCAGTTCTTACAACAGTTCAGAAAATTGATAATATATATATATATATATATATATATAGCAAGACGTTTGTGTGTGTCTGTTTATCTGCCTGTATGTCTGTATTTTTTCAGCCCTTTTATTTTAGTTTTTGCTTCGGGTTTGGCTCTAAGTAGGTATAATTGTAGTTCTTAGTCTCAGCCATCATACCTATAACTCAGAGAACTTATTTAGCCTTCAAAATTCAGTTTACGACGAAAAAAACTTATTTGGTATCGATACCAGGAAATCAAAATTTGACTTACATCCATTGATTTTTGTTTCAGTCTACGGTTTCGCTTTAACTGGAAACAACTATTGCTTTTTAGTCTTTCGTGCCAACGTCTAAAGAGTCTAAGCTGTAGGACCATGGATTAGTTTTCAAGCTTTCATTACACCCGAGCAACGCCGGGCTATACTGCTAGTATTTGATAAGCTTGAGCAAATGCATGGCAGAGCAGGGTTTGGTAGAGAGACCAAGAGGAAAAATATGAAAAACGACAAAGGAAAGGGGCAAGTAGAAGTCCATGATCGCCTACGTCCTGAAGAAAGGACACGGCACAAAAAGAACCTGTGTGCCTTATAAGTGTGTAAGCGTAATCAAACAAAAATCTATACCCCCACCGACTCCTGTCTCTCCAATTTCTACTAATAGTTAAGGTTTTATTATACATGAATGAAATGTTTTAATGTAGGGACCACCACAAAAAAACGCAATATCTAAAGTTTAAATCTAATTTTTAAAAATCTTTCTTTTTTTCGAGTCGTCTGTCAACATAATGTAATTCACTTTACTAAAAAAATCTTCCAAAAATAAAATATAATTTTCTAATTTTTCTTTACTAATCATTTCACCTTGTTGAGTTGTGCAGGTAATAACAACGAACAACAGAAATATAAAATAATAAAATGTATTAAGGAATTAATAGTATTTACAAAAATGGTTAGTATAATACAGGAAAACAAGGTATTAATGTGTACGTCTCTGTACGTGGTAGAGTGCAATGTTCACTTCCGGTTTACAGCCGGAAATACACGAGTGACTCGTAATCTGTACTCATCTGAAAGTCCTCTGAACGTCCTCTCGAACTCCCGGCACTACCACCATATATAGTGCCTGGAACATTTCATTACTCTTGAAAAGGTGGAGAGCGCCCTAACACACCCCCACGCACCACCAGCGAAACAGAAATACCACTAGTGCGTAGTTACAGAATAAAAACGTGACAAGGAATGTCGAAGAAAAAATAAGAGATGGATAAGAATCAAGTAGATAAAAGGTGGCAACTGACGTTGTATTTAAACTTTTGGAGATTGTAGCTATCAAGGAAGCATGCAAATGAAAGTGAGCTCCACAAACGGGAAGTGCGAGCAAAGAAACTATTAGAGTAGAAGAGATTTAAACTAGTTAGATAAAAGAGTGGTACATTAATGCCAATCTAGTAGCACATTTGGTCGGGGTACCGGAGAAGAAAAGCTCGTCAGAGAAGTTGCCGTGAAAATACTTGTAGAAAAGACAAAGGAAAGTCAAATCACGTCTGTGAGAAAGTGACTGAAGGAGGCAGGCTGCAAAGTCAGGATCGATTATACTGCAGATCGTCTATTAGATTTTATCGAGAATCTAAAGATGAAAAGCAGGGGCACATGACCAGATATGGTAACAACATTTAATGCACTGACGAATGGTAGATTTATCACTCAGTTAAGTGCCATACGCGACACACGCTTGGGCGATCATGAAAGGCATGACTAACTGGGCAGAAGATTATGAGAGACATGACTGACTGGGCAAAAGATTATCCTGCAGTAGGTTACCATTACTTTCTGCGGTAGGCTGGTTGCCAACCAAGATTATAGAACCTAATCCGTTCTGTTATTTAACTCATATCTGGAGGGGAGAGACGGATTAATACCTTTCCCAAGGTATTAAGTAAATGCAAGGAATTCAATTGGAATTCGAACTTGTCTTCCCGATTTCTCGTTCAGAGCCGATATCTACTGCACCACAACATACATGTGCAAAACGGATTCTGACAAGAAAAAACTTGACACAGTGAACCAACCTTCCTAGCAGTAGATTCAGCTATAGATTCAATGTTGTCATTCCATTTGAGGTCATTTGAGAAATTGGTGCCAGGGAGGCGCAGTGCGTTAGTCTCTAGGAGCCTAGCGTCGTCCATTCTAATGGTAGGCAGGAATGTTTCTCTATGGTGGTTAAAGGAGAGCAGCTTTATTTTGTAAGTATCAAAACTTTATTTTTGGAATATATATATATGATTTAAATTATAATTAATCTGATTTGAAAAAAATATTTACTTTAAGTTTAAAATATCACAGAATGAATGTTTCTTTTTTTTAACTCGGCAATAGCTGTATTGATATCCTGATGACAAATATAATATTGTTCTACAGAAAATGTCTCTACAAAATATAATTGAAGAAAATGATATTATCGCCTCTTTTTATATAATTTTTAAGTATTATACACAAAAAAATTAAAATTCTTTTTAAAATATTTGTATTTTATGATTTGTATTAAGCTTTTCCATTTATGATTAATAAATATACTTCACACTTAATATCATCTAAAAAAAAGGCTGAAATTAATACAGAATATTAAAAGATTTAAAACTTAATAAATTCTTTCTAATTAAAATTTTTAAAAAGAAAATTTTTCTAAAAACTATTATTCATCGAAATGTTTTAAGAACAATAATATCCTTACTACTGTTAAAAGCAATAAAACCTTTTCTGATTAAATAATGTCACAATTTTACTATTACTTTTTTTTATTACACTCTTTAAAGTAAATTTTCGTTAAATGGTGTTTCTGTTTGACAAAAAAAACTGAGGATTTAAATTTTCCAAAAAGTCCTACTTTTAACGAATATAAATTTGAAGAGGCCGAATAATAATAATAATAATAATAATAATAATAATAATAATAATAATTATTATTATTATAATAATAATAATAAGAAGAAGAAGAAGAATATCATTGATTTCCTAAAATAAAAAAGTTTTTAATAGTATATATAAGTTCTGAAAATTTCATTAAAATCCGACAATTATTTGATTTTTGCAAAGATTTCCAAAACTGTTTTAACACCTAACAAGACGCTAAAAATCCCTATACTAATTTTTGATCCAACTCAGACGCAGGAAAAACAAGATTTTTAACCAAAATTTCGAACGTGCTACAAAAGATTAAAATTATAATAAAATAAAAAGTACTTTAGTCTTTCCTCTTAATGATAACAAACATTTTGACGATAAAACCTTATTATTATCAAGTTTAGGGCTTTTTTCATCATGCTATACTGTTTTTTAGAATATTTTTGAAGGTAGCTTCTTCAATTTATCAACATCAATTTAATACGTGATATTGACGGATTTTCGCCACTTCCTATATGGTAACAATCTATTTCCTCCAATCTATCCATTTCAATACTGTTAGGAAAAACAAAAAAATACCTTCTTTCTGATTTAAACTTGCTTCCACAGACAAGATGTACACTCCCAATCAAAAATTTAAGACCACTTAAAAATCTTTAAAAAGAAATTTTTTTTTACAGATAGATTTTAAACTCCTCCCACTTAAGGTTACCAATTCTACAATCTAAAAGGTTATGGAAACAAAAAGCTACATTCCAAACATTTTATTTAGAAATTTACATTTTTATAAAATGAGGCGATTTACACATTTTTGTTTTTACAGACGTAGTTGACGTATGAAAACAACTTAAGGTCTTTGCAACAAGAAATCTTGTAAAACACAATGTTCATTTAAAAAAGAAGTCGTACTTACTGGTGTTTTTTGAATTTTATAGTTAGCTGCTTGTCTTCTTCGAACGTTTTCGGGATGTGTTCCGGAATAGGTCAGGAATTGGAAAAAAAACATGCAATTTCACTGAAAAAAAAAAGTAAGAAACCATTCGTCAGAAAAGTCAGGAATAAATTATCAAATATGCAACATCTTCATAATTAATAAGTGTACATATTGATTGCGTTGTGGAGCAATAGATATCGTTTCGAAAGGAGAAATCAGAGAGCTGAGTTCGAACTATCTTTAGCTATAGGTTAAACAGAAGGACAGATTGGGTTCTATGACCTTGCTTGGTAACCGGTCTACCGCTAAAAGTAATGGCAATCTATTACGGGTAATTATTTCTGCACAGTCGCTTTCGGGATATCACTGAGTGCACAGAAGAGATTTTTAAGTACTTTCTGTCAGAATACCTTAAACAAATATTTCAACTTAGAGTTACTTTAAAATTCAACAAATAATGTCGTTTATTTCCAAAACAAACTCCGTCTTTCAGGTCATAAAGAAATGCAGCTGTTGCTGAAAATAAACACTTGTTTTGAAATCATTGTGTATCAAGATGTATCAATAAAAGTCAGTCAGTCAGTTGAGTGCTACACATGATACACGCTTTGGGCGATCACGTCTTGAAAAAGACATGACTGAATGGGGAGAAGATTACCCCACAGTAGTTTGCCATTGCTTTCTGTGGTAATCTGGTTACCGACTAAGTCTATAGAACCCAATCCGTCCTATTATTTAACCCATAACTGGAGTGAAGAGACGAATTAATACCTTTCCCAAGGATATTTGTGCTTAAGTGACTGCAAGGAATTAAACTGGAATTCGAACTCGGCACCCCGATTTGTCGTTCCGAGTCGATATCCACTGCACCACAACGCACATTCCAAAGTCTGTTAAGTGCCATACGAGATACACGGTTGGGCGATCATATCTCTTTAGAAACATGACAGAAAGAAGATTATCCCGCAGTAGTTTGCCATTATTTTCTGCGGTAGACTGGTTACCAGCCAAGGCTATAGAACTCAGTCTGTCCTGTTATTTAACCCATAACTGGAGAGAAGAGATGGATTAATACCTTTTCCCAAGGGTATTTGTGCGTATGTGAATGCAAGGAATTCAACTGAAATTCGAACTCAGTTCCCCGATTTCTCGTTCCGAGTCGATAGCCACTGCACCACAACGCACATCCTAAAAGACGTTTTTAGAAAATCCTAATTTTTTCCTTACAAATCTGTTCGATCAAGTTCCATTTAATGCTTCACTGTTTTCTTCACTATTTAATACAATATGTAATACAATATTTAATACAATATGTAATACAATATTTAATACAATATGTAATACAATATTTAATACAATATTTAATACAATATGTAATTCAAATACAATATTTAAGGCTTCGCTTTAAAATAATTACATTATTCTTATTACTTTCTTATTTATGTTTAACAAGAAATAAAATTAATTTTAATAATAGCCTGTAGCTCGTTTCCAAGCGCAACTTTCTGCTATAACAGGTAGCTAATCCCTTCTGCAGAAGCCTGTTCTGGCGCATGTTTGTTTAACACCAAGGGAGCACACTTGCGAGTCATGCTGCGAATATGCTCAACAGACTCTCATAATCTCACCAGCTTTAAACCAAACCAGTACACTCAAATACTCGGTCACAATGACTTGTGACTTTAAACTCGCCCAGTCTTTTCCGGCTTCTAAATAGTCCTTCTAACCTGTTTTCAGACACTTTTCAACGGTCCTACACTCTGGGCACAAAAGGCGGAAATTAATTCCATCAACTATTCTTGATGAGTACGTGTGACTGTAGGTCGAAGCACGTCAATTTTTTATTTATTTATTTTTTAATCATATCACCCCGAGTAAGGCGGTAACGCCACTGATGTGCAGGGGGCTACATAAGAGTAAAAAGATTAGAGGAGAGTGAAGAGAAGGACGAACCCGTTACAAAGGAGCAAGAGAAGGAAGGGAATACAGGTGTGATGACATCTGCAGAGGTGGAGAGAAAGGAAAGGATATACAGAGTGGTGAAGAAAGAACTAGGGTCAAGTGGTTAAGAGATGAGTATTATTGACCTTGCATTTTAAATTCCTGGAGGCTGTAGCCGTCAGGAAATCAAGAATAAGGAAGCGAGTTCCACAGACGGGAAGTGCGAGAAAAGAAGCTGGAGGAGTAAAATTGTCGTCTGCATTTGGTTGATCTAACTGTGAACAGGTGAGACCCAGTTGCCAGTCTGGTTGCACGAGTAAATACCTGTTGCAGAGGCACCAGTAACTTAATTTCGTTGGAGCAGAAGTCATGAAAGTATTTATAGAACAGACAGAGGGAAGTCACATCCCGTCGGTGGGAAAGTGGCTGTAGTCGAGCCGCCAAGTCGGTACCTATCACATTACTGATTCTACTTTGGAGCCTGTCAAGAACACGGAGATGAACAACGGGGACACCTGACCATGTATGGCAGCAGTACTCCATGCACGGACGAATGGTTGGTTTGTATATATGCAGGATAGTTTTAGGCGAGAAAAACATACTGGCTCGACACAGTGACCCAACCTTCCTACCAGTGGATTTAGCTATTGACTCAATGTAGTGGTTCCATTTGAGATCAGAAGAGAGGGTAAGGCCGAATGTCATCACAGTTTCACAAACGTAAGGCAGCATCTGTCTGGCACCTACCATTATGACCTGTTTCGAACTGATAATTCACGTCGCATTGTCACGAACTGACTCGCCAATGTTCACACAGACTCATTTGATGTCTGCGTGCAAATGATACCTTGACAGTATGTTCAGACCTGTAAGATAATACAATCTTTAAATACTCTTATCGCATGACGTGATATCAGGATGTGCGTTGTGGTGTAGTGAATATCGGTTCGGAACGAGAAAACGGAGAGCCAAGTTCGAATTCTTGTTGAATTTGTTACATTCACTTGCAAATACTCTTGGGAAAGGCATGAATCCGTCGATTCTCCTTCCAGCTATGAGTTAAATAGCAAGATATATTGGATCCTATAGCCTTGGTTGACAACCGCAGAAAGCAATGCCAACCTACTGCGGGAAAATCTTCTGCCCAGTCAGTCATGTCTCGAAAGAGACATGATCGCCTAAGTGTGTAACACGTATGGTACTTAACTGACTGACTGACTGATCCTATGACGCTTGGTAAATTACTGTAAGTTATTGAATTATAAATAATTACCGTTTTTTACTTATTTTTTTGCCTTTGTTTCTCTTTTATTTGTAATCAATTGAAATGACGGGTTTATTATCCTAGTTGTTACTTGAATCTTTCATAACACCTGATGAAATATGGTTTATATACGACAAAAGGCACCGGAATAGCAAGAATAAACCTCTAAATCTGACCCCAAACCCGACTTCCATAAAAGAAATAATTTTATGCCTGCTGTGACATTGCCAGGTCTTTATTTATTTTCAGCTCTTAGAACACAATAAAATATTAAATGCACATTTATATGTCCAGCAGTTGCAACATGTCCATAAATATTTGATCGAAAAGCGTTCAGCGCTAGTTAAAAACAAAATAAAAATAATTCAGAACTTGGTTGTTTTGTGATAGCCTAAACCCCCGCCCGATCCCATATAGTCACCTGACCTTGCATCATCTGATTATTATGACTTTCGATCGCTTCAAAACACTTTGATAGAGAAAAGTTTATTTTTAAAGCCAGTTTCACGATTTTTGTAAGCTTTTTTGCATCAAAACATTAGTTAAAATTTATTGTACTAAGGTACCCAGCCTAGTAATGCCAACAGTATATTTGTACCTACTTACCTGTTTGTACTTCTCCCCAGAATCTGGTTTCGATCGGTCCAAGGATGTCTATTTTAAAGGGTATGACTGATGGAACTTACATGATTTGATAGATAGATAGATAGATAGATAGATAGATAGATAGATAGATAGATACCGGATGGTGAAGTCATGCCTTTAGTCGGTTCTATGAAAGCATTCATTGCATATTGATCATATCGGCCGAATGCAGGCAATACTTTTTGTATTTTTTATTTCCTGCCGTCCTTTATGGCCTAATCGGAAAAGTAGATGTCGCTCTGAATCTTCCCGTGGAAAGAAAATCTAGCGGAATTGCAATTTCACGAAAGGCTTTTTTCTTCTTTTCCTCTGTTACTTGGGGAATGTCGTCGAATGACGGACAGAGAGCTGCCATAGAAATTAACTAATGCTACTATTAATAATGAATAATACTAATAAACACTAATGAAAAAATATCAGTACGTCAGGAGTCTGTAACATTTTTATCGTACTTTTGTTATCTTCCTTGCACTGGTGATGTCTTTGCTGTTACAAGCTGTTTACGAAGCTAAGAAGTGAAAACACCACCTCCGTACAAGAGATGAATTAAGCAATTGTAATATGTAATAAGCAATGCTTCATCTAAAAATGAAATCTGATGGTTGATTTTTGTTTCTAGCGGCATATCAACCATTATGGGTTCTTTAAGGCTGAAATCTAAATATGAACAGAATTTTATGGCTTCAATTAAATATTTATTGAACGCAATCGTATATATTCAACAATAGATATAATTTTTGCTGGCTATGCATTGTCAATCTTTTTTATATAAAATTGTATTCCTGAAATTTTACTATTAAAATATATTTTTATATTTTCATAGTGTTTGTTTGGTGGGGATAACTCTTTGCCCATAGCTGGGACATTAACAGGTGCTACCACCCCGGGTTGGAGCATACCTGGTAACAACAGCAATTAAGAGGTGGTTCCAGGCTCCTCAGAATCTATCTCCCGATTAGAGGCTTGATTCTTAGGATTAATAATGAAATTCAAAGAACCGTATTTGATGTTATATAAGACGCACTTTTTTACTTAAAATATCTTTTAAAATCCCCCTGCGTCTTATATGTCATAGGCTTTATTTTTATTTTGTTTTCTTACCTTTGGATATAATAAAGTTTTTATAGGAACGTGTTTTTTTTATTCCTATCATTTTTCGTTTAGTTGTAATCATGGCTTGTCTAACCAAAATCCTTCTTCATAAATATAGCCTAGACGGTACTATAATTTTATTAATTTTACAAATTACAATTTTTTTCTTGATTTTCTGAAATCGGGGTTCGTCTTATACACCCGTGAGTCTTATATGCCATCAAATAAGGTAATATTAATTTTACTATATCTGTGTTTCAATGGCTCAAACTTAATATTTTCTGAATTAGGACCCGTAAATACAAACTTGAAAATCATTAATTTTACATTAATTTCTAAACTTTGTTCTTAAATATTCTAATTTCAACGATTTTTTCCCTATTATGTTTATTCAGATGATCGTCAGCATTCGCAGCGAGAATTGTTTTCCCTCCACTTAAGCCAACAAAGTATAATTACTGACACTTAAATCTGAGAGTTCAGCCGGTTTAAAAGAGATTTGACATTCTCTTTTCTGAAATTTCTTCTCACTTAAGATTGTCTAGAAAAACAAAACCAAGAAAGAAAATGCATTATCTAAGCACTTTACTTTCATTTGCTTTTTAATTTCAAAACCTAACGAGACTCTTAAACGATCGCCTCATAAATTATATGCACAAACATGTGAATTCATGCATCTATAATAAGCTGCTTTTGTCCTCCCAGACTTGAGATTCTTCAGGAAATGATTGCTTTGTAATGACGTTTAAAGAAACGATGAATTAAATCTGCAGTGGATATAGGCTTAGAACGAAAGAAACAGTTCGAATTCCAGTCGAATTCGTTGCATTCACTTACGCGCAAATACCCTTAAGAAAGGTATTAATCTCACTGTTCCCTCCAGCTATGGGTTAAATAACAGAACTGACTGATTGCCAATCAAGGCTAACCAACCCAGTCTGCTGCAGAAAGTAATGGCAACCTAAAAATCTTCTGCCTAGTCAGTCACTCCTAGGCGATCATGTCTCCGAAAAGTGTATGGCACTTAATTGACAAACCTCCACAAAAGACTCGACACCTAAAGTTTAAAATTATTTTTTAAAATCTTTCTTGAAACTTTTATTTTAGTCTTAACTTCAGATTAATAGATAATCTTTAATATTTAATATTTTCAATAAGCAAAATACTTTGCTTTATTTCAAAACTAAATTAAGTAGGATTTTTTTTCTAAAATATCTTATTTCAGCGTTATTTTTAACCCCCATTTATCGCAGTGTCTATCACTGAAAAACATCTAATTAGAAATAAATATTTACATTAGATTTAAAATACCGCAGTAATGTATTTTTTAACGTTTTGTTTTATCTGTAAGAAAAACGCTTGAAGAATATAACATGAGAGTCTTTTAGACATAATTTTTAAGTTCTTAGTAATTTTTAAAATTTAAGAAAATATTCTCTGTAATCTCGTGTTTTATTGAATTTTAAACACTTTGGCTTTAAACTTGCTATTGTTATTACTCCTATTTTCTGATAATATCGTGTATGAACAACGGTATCTACAAAAATCGGCACATTTATACACATACAAAAATATTCAAATTCTTTTAAAAATATTGGTATTTGATTAATTGTACTAAGCTTTTCAATTTAGAATTAGTAAGTATAGTTTTTACTTAATAATATCATTAAAAAAGGTTAAATTAATAAAGGATTTTAAAACATTCCAAACTTAATTTTTATAATTAAAATTTTAAAATAATGAAAATTCTTGTAAAAATTCATTATTCATCGATTTTTTTCTCATGACACTAATGTCCTTAATATATCTTATTTATAAAAGCAAATAAAAGCTTTTCCAGCTAAATAATGTCTCAGTTTTAATGCATCTTTTATTTTATGATTTAAAGCAGATTTTGGTAAAATCGTGTTTCTGCTGTATAAAAGAAAAATTGATGATTGAATTTTTTTAGAAAGAAATGTTTTTGAATAATATAAATATTAAGTGGGCGAAATTTTAACTTCTCGAAATTTCATAAAATGAAGTGAGGGGAAACAGATGCAAAAACAATATATATATATATATATATATACCAACATTTTCTAAAAAACAAAAATTTAGAAAGTAATTTTCTTTATTTGTGAATAAGTTCTGGAAGGTTCATTAAATCAGACAATTATTTAAATTTTTTTAAGAATTTCCTAATCAATGTTTTTTTTAACCGCAGAAACGCTATAATTTCTTATATTAATCTTTGGTTCCTTCAACTGACGAAAGAAAAACAAGATTTTTTACTGAAATTTCGAACGTGCCAAAACGGTTTAGAAAAATTAATTAAATAATCAAGATATACTTTGGCCTTTCCTCTCAATAATAAAAAATTTTGACGTTAAAACTTTTTTATCAAGTTTGGAGCATATTTTCATTATAAAGTATGCTCATTTTTCAGCGAATTAATAAATGTATTTAAATAAATCTTCAAAAAAAATATGAGAGAAATTACGCTCTTCTGAAAATGGTGTTAATAATTTGAAAATTAATCAATAAAATAACATTAATGTCTCTTTGAAATTTATTTTGACAAAGTACGGTCAACCCTGAGTAAATGTTCGAGTCTATTTCATCGATCTTAATTCCTATTATTTTTACATCTGGTAGCATTAGGAGTAATAACTGTAATTTTTTTATTAGATAAAGCAATGTCAACCATTATTAATTTTTTACGAGTATTTCTTTCATCTTAATTTCTATTTTCATCTAGTAGTATTAGTAGTAATATTATCTTTAATATTTATTAGATAAAGCATCGTAAACCATTATCAAAACAAATTAGCAAAAACTTTAGGACTTACGAGGGAGCTAATGTCTTGATAATCTTCTCCCGAGTGCCTTGCTATTAAACATAATGAACATATGAAAAAAGTCTTATTTTGCTATGACCAAATTAATTTTCCCATTTTACTTTTGTTTAAAATAAAAAATAATATGTCAGATGGAATATGTGGAAATCAATAGAGTGTTTAAATTTTTATATCTTTGTTGACGTTTTACTCCCAACGGATATTATCAAAACAACTGAAAAAAAAATCAGAAAAAAAACTGAACATGATAACCGAGCTATGTAAAAACGTTATGGTTAAATTTAACAAAAAATTTAAAAAATAAATATCTGCGAACAAACCAGTAAGATTATTTTATTGAATGATTTGTTTTTTTAAGGCTTAACATTCTGCAGGTTATTTAAAGCCAGAAAGTATTTTTCGATTTGAGGAATTTTACTAATCAACTCATATATAGGGATAAAAGGTGAATTCATACCTTTCCCAAGGATATTTACGTGTAAGTGAATATGAGAAACACAACTGGAATTAGAACTCAGATCGCTGATTTCTAATTCGAAGCAGTCATCCATTACACCACCCGCACGCCCAAACTTACAGCACTTGGTATTTCCAAGCGGTCACCTATTTAAATATTGAACTGGCTCGACGTTGCTGAACTTCGTCGATCGTACGAGAACGTGATATGATCGTAGACCCTTCAGAAATATGCTAAAATATAAATATGGTGATTTCACGTAAGAAATAAAAATGAATTTAAAATAGTTTTCGTCAGAAAAATAAAGTACATTTTACCTAAGAAAATACAGAATAATTTTTAATTAAAATTATAATTTATGAGTATGTATTGTTTAGTTGTTAAGGGAATTTTTTAAAATTCGGACGTTTAACCAGTATCTATATGAATATTATTTATGTAGCTGTTAATCTAAGAAAAGCAGATATGTAACAAATAGCAGATATGTAACAAAAGCAGATATGTAACAAATAACCTGTAACACTTTTTCTAGCTAATAAAATGGATGGTAACGATTTTTTCCGTATTTTTTAATTGTTTTAACGATTTTTTCCGTATTTTTTAATTGTTTTAACGATTTTTTCCGTATTTTTTAATTGTTTTAACGATTTTTTCCGTATTTTTTAATTGTTTTAACGATTTTTTCCGTATTTTTTAATTGTTTTAACGATTTTTTCCGTATTTTTTAATTGTTTTAACGATTTTTTCCGTATTTTTTAATTGTTTTAACGATTTTTTCCGTATTTTTTAATTGTTTTAACGATTTTTTCCGTATTTTTTAATTGTTTTAACGATTTTTTCCGTATTTTTTAATTGTTTTGGTAATGATTATTATGTGCGTTTTGATGCAGTGGATATCGGCTTGGAACGAGAAATCGGGGAGCTGAGTTCGAATTCAAGTCGAATTCGTTGCATTCACTTACGCGCATATACCCTTGGGAAAAGTATTAATCCGTCTCTCCCCTCCAGTAATGGGTTAAATAACAGGACAGACTGGGTTATATAGCATTAGCTGGCAACCTGTCTACAGCAGAAAGTAATGGCAACTTAATGCAGGATAATGTTCTACCCAGTCAGCGTGTATCATATATGGCACCTAACTGACTGACTGACTGTTGGAAGCGAAATGTCGACAAGGAAATATAAATTTAAAAAAGACAACTGAAGTTTCTGGGACTTATATTGAGGAAGGAGGGTTTGAAGAATGTGATGCTCACGGTAAGGAGAGACAAAGGAAAGCAACGTGTGACATACTTGAGGGACTTGAGCAGATGGATCAGTGGGATAAAAAAAAGGACTGTTAATAGCTACAATGGATAGGGAGATGTGGAGGGCCATGATCGCCTACGTCCTGAAGGAACACGGCACATAGTTATAAATGAGGATTTCTTCTAAGATAATACATTACTATGGTAATGACATGGTTAGCAAGCTTGTCTTGCTAGAAACTATTACAATTGAGTGGTGAATTCGATCCTCACTGGGTACCCCATACTTTCGGCTTTGTGCCACATCTAAGCGGCGCTTAAAAATCAACTATGGTAATGACATTTTTTCTTTATTTTCCAGTGGTTTTGATAATACACGTCGGGCGCTACGCATCAACAACGAAATAAGAATTTAAAAATCCACTTGGTAATCACGTATTCTATCTTATATACTCGTTCAGATATTTTATATCAACTAATTTATCCCAAACAACGATTCAGTTAATAAGCGATTTCTTTGTTTTTAAGCATAAGCAAAACAATATGTTTCTTAGTTAAAACCAAATGTGTCTTACCTGTTGTAAAAAAGAAATATATCAGCAAGCTCTTTTCCCTTTTGTACTGTTTAATGTTGTGAGACCGAAGAAAAAAAAAACGGGATTTTATATTGTCCGTAACGCGATATTTATTAAAAGTGGACACTGATATTGGAGGTGTCAGATGGTGAGACTGATATCAACAATCGACCTCCTAAGATAGATGAGTAAAAGGCAAAAACTAATATTGTCTTCACTTACTTTACAGTTTAACTGAACCGTAAAGACTATGAAGACTCTAGATTATAGATCCTAAGAAATCTATCAGAAGAGGAGGTAAATACAAGCTACAGGCGACAAATCTTTATGTGCAGTGTCCCTTCGGGACGTAGGCGATCATAACCCTCCATCTCCCTGTCCCTTGTTGTTCTTAATATCTATCTTGTTATTTCTTCCAAACATTGCTCTGTCATCTATTTGCTGAAGCACGTCAACTATGTCACGTTGCTGAATAGAAGTCACCTAACAGTTCAATACATTTCCTTCGTTTCTAACTAAATTTTCCCGTCTCTCAATACTCTACTTCGCTTTTGAAATGCATCTTTGGCCATTTCAATACGCCTTCGGATCTCAGTATCGCACTTCCCATCCTCTATTAGAACACTTCCCAAGTATTTAAATTTATTTTAAACTTGATTTTAGTATCCCCGACCTGTAATTTGCATATGCGGTTTCTCTTTTTGCTGATAATTATGATAACTTTTGTCTTCTTGCAGTTTATGCTTAGTCCTTTCTTCCCGCTTTCATTCGCTACATTCTGAAGGCGGTTTTGTTGTTTTCTTTTCGTGTCTGATATCAACACTGCCATTTGCATTCATTGCATTCACTTACTCGTAAATACCCTTGGGAAAGGTATTAATCCATCTCTTCCCTCCGGTTATGGGTTAAATAATAGAACAGATCGTGCTCTATAGCCTTGGCTGGCAACCAGTCTACCGCAAAAAGTAATGACAACCTACTGTGGGATAATCTTCTACCCAGCCAGTCATGTCCAAGTGTGTATCACGTATGGCACTCAACTGACTGACTGACATTATTAAGATTGTGGCCGCCAATGATGAACCCTGGCAGGATTTTTAATTCTCTGAAAAATGCTTCGCTGTCTCCGGTGAGAAGACCCCTTCATATTCGTGTATATTTGCTGAAATAATTTCCTGTCTGTAGGTAGACAGTTCATTGCCAATGTAGATTCTTGATTATACAGATGCATTTTTTTTAACGTTCGAAAACAATAAATTCTTTTCAAATGTTAGGAATAAATCAAATTCTTGTTTTCAGCATGCTGAATTTACAAAAAAATAAATAAATAAAGCCATCAAAGCGTCCTGGGTACGACGATAATCTGCATCCGGCAGCAAAGCCTCTGACTAGGAGGTTCAGATGAGCGTGGAACCACATCTTAATTGCTGTTCCCAGGTTCATCCTGACCTGGAGTGGTAGTACCTGTTAGGGCCTCAGCTATAGGAAAATATTTAACCCCCAAACTGGGGTCAAAACACTATGAAAGTATAAAAATCGACTTTTTAGAAGGAAAAAATACATACAGCAATACATCGTACACTGGAACAAAAATACATCAATGAAACCTCATCAACAAACTGATTGTTTACAAATGCATATTCTATTCATAGGAATTTATTGTTAAAAATCTTGCCGGCATTAAATAACCCATCGAGGTTGATATGCCGTAAAACCAACCAAACCAAACCAAACTAGAAGCCATTAAAAAAATGAACAGGCAATAAAAAACTTAGAATATTTATTGTATCAACTTATTCTTGTGTACTTGCTTTAAGGCGAGTGGCAGAGGAAAACAACTGATACCCTACCTAGCGAGCTTGAGTAAATTAATGGCGGAACATGTTTTACTAAGATCTGCAAAGGACAGAATATTGTGGAGAACGATGATCGACAATGTCTGAAAGGACACGACACAGAAAAAAATGCTGATGTTTTAGCAAAGTGGGCGGTTTTTTATACCCCTTACAATTTTGGTGACCAGTTGTCTTCTGTAAAAAATAAGGGTAAAATAGCATAGACATGACACGACGAGAGAAAACAGGACAACACCAAACTTGAGCGGAAAAAGGAAAGGCTTTATAACAGAAAGAGGAAGAAAGAACCGGCTGCAGTCACTCTCTCACCGGCGTGACGTGGTTTCCCTGTGCCTCTTCTATAAATACTTTCACGGCTTCTGCTCCGATGAACTTAGATCACTGGTGCCCCCTAGGTACGTATTTGCACGAGATACTAGATTAGCAACTAGGTCCCACTCTTTTACAGTGAAACCGATAAAATGTAACCGCAATTTCTACTCCAACAGATTCTTTTCTAGCACTTCCCGTCTGTGGAATTCCCTTCCACATGATTGCTTCCTCGACAGCTACATTCTCCAGGAGTTTAAATGTAAGGTCAATAGATACCTCCTAACACATTAACTCGCATCAGTTTTTCTTTTCAGTTGCGACGTCAAAATACATTCTTCTTCAAGTTGAAGAGGGGGACCCGTTTTCTGATGCTTTGCTGCAACCGTTGGGCCATCCTCGAACCTATGTTGTCTTTTTCGCCGTTCCATTTTCGGACACCACATAACTGCTGGTTGAGTCTCACAGAGCTAGAATTACTGTGCTGGCTCGGTGAAGTAGTAGTTAGAAAGAGTGAGGACTGGGCTGCTATCAGCCCAAGTCAGGGGCCGGTAACTGCAACCCCTACAAAGGGAGACAATTCATTTCTATATAAAATATTTCCAATAACTTGTGCTAGCAAAACGTATGAAACACTGACTGGGCTTTTCAAGATCATTAGACTAGTAATTAGTTTAATGTTTGGTTTTAAGAGCATTGACGTTACACGACGAAAGAAAACAGGACAACATCAAACTTGAGCGGAAAAAAGAAAGGCTTTATAACAGAAACATTAGGAACTTGATATAATATGTATTACGCAGTGTAATCTTGCCAGGTCACTGACTACTTTCGTATTCGACTGTCGACTACTATCGTCCAACATCGACTGACCACCATTCCTCTTACTACTCCTACTAGTCTGTTCAAGCTAGAATAGGTGTGTTTCGCCATAATACACGGACAGCTGTTTCCCGGAATTGGTCACCTCTCAAATCTGATGCGCTCTGTCCGTTGACAAAGACACAACTGAAAGAAAGAAAGGGAAGATACGAAATTGGGTTTAAGAAAATGGTGGCAAAAAACAGTGGTTTTTGCGAGAAACTTAACTCGAATCAGTATAGTTCATTATGTTAACAGTTCTTCTTTTGCGACGTCAAAATACATTCTTCTTCAAGTTGAAGAGGGGGCCCGTTTTCCGATGCTTTGCTGCAACTGTTGGGCCATCCTCGAACCTATGTTGTCTTTTTCGCCGTTCCATTTTCGGACACCATGTGGCTGCTGGTTGAGTGTCACGGGGCTAGAATTACTCCGTGTCAATTCGGTGAAGTCGTAGGGGCCGGTAATCCCGACCTCTACAAAGGGAGACAATTCATTTGTCTATATAATATTTCCAATAAAGTATAAGTACATATGGTTAATTGGAAAAACAGTGACTTAAATGACCCAATGTTTGAGGCTTCATTCATGATGTGGTTGATCATAGCTCTTCATAAATTCCTCTTCTTCGTAGCTATAGGTTTGTCTCCTGTTCAACGGAAAATGTTGCCTTTCAGAAATTAGAATTCTATATCCCATAATAAGGTTTAGGAGAAATAATGGACAAAATTTATTAAGACTTACGAAGGATAGGAAATTGTGGAGAACCATGCTTGCCAACGTCCTGAAGGGACACGACAAAAAGAATTTATGTAACACCGGAAAGTTAAGAGATTTAAAATTTGTAGGACACATAAATGGCTTGGAATATTTAACACTCACAAAACATTGAAAGGAACAGAAAAAAACAACGCATAACCTACTTAGAAGCCTTGAGTAAATAACGTTGGGACAAGGTTTAGGAAAAATAAATAGACACAAATTATTAAGAGCCATAAAGAATAAGATATTGTGGAGAACTACGATCGCCAATGTCATGGAAGGGCACAGTACGTAGGAAAATAACAACAAGTATCTAAACTTATTAATAAATGGAACTTTGTCTGTGTGTGTGTGTCTATGTGTCCGTTACCTATAGACTCCGAAACAGCTGAACCGATTTTCTTGAAAATTTACAGAGTTATACTATAAGCGTCTACGAGTGTTCTTAGCTATGTTCTGTGTCGAGGTACCCCGATAAATGTCGAAAATCAATAATAGAAAAAATCGGGTTATAGAAAGAGTGGTCCGATTTTAATCAAATTTGATACACTCATAGACAAAGACATAAGAAACGATATTCAGGAGTTTCAAGGTTGCAGTTCTTACAATAGTGCAGAAAATCGATAATATATATATATAAAGCAAGATGTTTATGTGTGTGTCTGTTTATCTGCCTGTATGTCTGTATATTTTTCAGCCCTTTTATTTTAGCTTCTGCTTCGGGTTTGGCTTTAAGTAGGTATAATTGTAGTTCTTCGTCTCAGCCATGATACCATTTACTCAGAGGAATTATTTAGCCATCAAAATTCAGTTTACGACGAAAAAACCTTATTTGATATCGATAGCAGGAAATCAAAATTTGACTTACATCCATTCATTTTCCTTTCAGTCTACGGTTTCGCTTTAACTGGAAACAACTATTGCTTTTTAATCATTCGTGCCAACGTCCAAAGTGTCTGTGCTCCAGGACCATGGATTAATGTTCAAGCTTTCATTACGCCCGAGCAACGCCAGGCTATACTGCTAGTTAGTCCATATAGTTAACTTGTAAAACAGTCAACTAAATGACACAATGTCTGGGGCTTTATCATCTTTTACAATCTAGACTTTTTCAGAATTTGGACGATCTTGGCTCTCTATAATTTATTATTTTTTGTAGCTATATATATATATATATATATATATATTCGTCTCCCCAATCCCCGGTTCTGCCATCCATTTGTATAAATCTGTTATGTCGATGACTAAATGTTTCCCACTATCTACCTTGCCTTGGGCAAGGTAGACAGTGGTGTCATGGTTAGTAAGCCAATCTCGATTGAGCCTTTTACAGCTGAATAGTGAGTTCAGTCCTCACTGGATGTCCCATACTTTCGGCCTTATACCACACCTAAGCAGCGCTTAGAAAATCAACTGGGCACCTCGCCGTGGTGTAATGGTTAGCAAGCTTGTCTCGTTAGAACCTGTTACAACTGAGTAGTGAGTTCGATCCTTACTGAGTGTCCCATACTTTCGGCCTTGTGTCACATCTAAACGGCGCTTAGAAAATGAACTATCTCCCTTGCCTCCAGTATGTCCCGTGAGTTTCAAATTCTCCAAGTCCTTTTTCCTCATTTCCGTTGATTCAAGTTTCCTTTTCGTCTTTTGTTTTTAATTAATTCATTTTAAGCAAGGTGATAATGTCACTAAGACACAAGAGGCTACTGGAAGTAAAAGAGAACCGCAAACCCAATCCTAAACAAGAAATAAGACATAAAACTCTACTCAAAAATCTAGGGAGAATGCGAACTGGACAATAGGCGAACCTATCTATTCCTATTCATCAGTGATAATACTGTACAATTTTCTGTCATATACGTGTACCAGTAATGTGCTATATTTGATCGCTCTTATATTTGTTTCCAACGAAATTTTCTATTTCCTAATATTCTGCTTAGGTTCCCTAGGCATCGTTCCCTGTTCCAATACGTCGTCGGATTCCTAGATCAATCTTGAGATAACTTAGCAAAAAACTAACATAGAAGAAGGTAAAATCTCTGAAAAAATATATATTTGTAAACTATCTTCTGGATATAGCGTCTAGGCGTGGAATAATGGTTTACAGGTAAGTTCGATCCTTACTAAATGCTTCATACAAAATTTACACATCTGGATATATCTTGGACATTTGGGATTTTGAAGGAACAAAACTATTCTGAGTGTTTTTTTTTTTTAATTTTAAATTTTTAGTTTTCCAGAAAGAAAGATAACACTTTGCAACATGATTGGTAACAACTATTGGTCCTTTGGTACCAGCTATTATTTCCAATTTGCTTACACCTAGAAAATAGGGAAAATGGTTAATATTTCCTTCACAATTTGTTTTTGAGACCATGATAATATTTATTGAAATTTACCTATTGCCATTCGAAAAACTGGTGAATGTTAACATTCTAGTTCACACACAGTAGAAACAAAATTAAATAGGATTTAAAATTAGCATTCGTTTATTCTAGAAAAACGACTAAAAAATTAGGAGTGAGTAGTTTTTCGCGATCTACTCTTATACTGTAAATTACTTTCACGATTCAGACCCCAAATATAGTCACCTCATTACGACCATTGGTAGACAGAACGTTTTAGAAATTCTTGAAACTTTTTAGAAACTTCTAAAAAGTTTTAGAAAATTCTCCCTCAGCAACTTAGTGCTGAATTTATCTAGAACGTAATGAAAAAGAGGTTAGTTTCAAAATATCGATGTCCAGATGAAAAAATCAACAAAGTTTGAAGGGAATAATGGTAATTTTCTTTACTTTCTAGACAGAAGCAATTAGGAAATAAAACTTACTGACCAAAGACAAAATACGTAAAGATTGTGTTACAAAGTTGCATTTTATATTATGTTTTAAATTTGATGACGAAATGACTAAACATTTTTTAAAAAATAATTTTGAAATGTATATATATATATATATATATATATATATATATATATATATCAGTAAATGAAGGCTTTGTTTTAGAGGTGTGAAAGCAGGCAGTATAACAGATAATGGTACAGAGAGTGGAATCGGCAAACCTAGTTCAACTTTCAGTCGTTCGTGTTCATTTTCGTAATGATTATCTTGAGAATTTCCATTATCAATAAAATATAATTTTAAGGTGTGCTATATTTATGGGTGAAAGTGCTCAACATTAGTGATAAAGCATATGTGAATATAAAAGTAGACATTGAAGTTAACATCGAGTGTCGACGGTCTTTTTCATGCTTAAACGCAACCTTCAGTCATGTGTTTTGGTTTGACTCACGGCTTTTCCTCAGACGTGCCCCAACCACATCTAGAAGCACATGACTTTACCTGTGCTACTAGACTGGAATCTAGGTCCCACCCTTTTACGAACAAAACAGTCAAATGTAACCGCCACTTCTACTCTCGTATTTTCCGCCTGTAGAATTCCCTTCCGTATACTTCTTCACTGATAGCGACAATCTCCAAAAGTTTAAAATGCAACGTCAATTCCCATCTTCTATGTCCTTGATTCCATCTTTCTTTTATCCTTTCTCGGACATCAATTGTACCTTGTTGTTTTTTGCTGTTGTTTTTTTTTTTGTGTGTGTGTGTGTGTGTGTGTGTGTGTGTGTGTGTGTGTGTGTGTGTGTGTGTGTGTGTGTGTGTGTGTGTCCTTTTCTCTCACTGAAACTACCTGTGCACCAGTAGCAACCCTGCTTTGCTTGGGGGGAAACGATTATAAAAAACAAATATATAAATAAATAAAATAAATAAAATGCTGATCAATGGTAGAAGGTTTATTATATTATCCTGACGGTTATTGGGCGTGTGTTACTGGTTATGTTTTAGATTCTTCTAGAAACTATTAAGCAGAAGTAATTGTGGATCCGTATGCAGATATGTTTAGATATTTTATAGTGTTGTTTAATTAACCAACGTTTGGGCCCCTGCCGTCAAAAATGACGGCAAAATATTTACATCGATATGCCGTCAAAAATGACGGCAAAATATTTACATCGATATGCCGTCAAAAATGACGGCAAAATATTTACATCGATATGCCGTCAAAAATGACGGCAAAATATTTACATCGATATGCCGTCTAAAATGACGGCAACAGATATATGGATGTACCTACTATTTAGTATCTTGCATTAAGACATAAAAATGAATCCCCCCACCCCGAGCGTGTGACAGGATATATATATATATATATATATATATATATATATATATATATCAAACATACGCACCGTAATGTGGGTGCTAGAGGGTGTCGTCAGTGATATCCTCGCGAGGATCACTATGGGGTTTCGGGTCTTTCAACATCATACCCCCCTCACCGCGCCGACCCGACCAGAGATGATCAGCCTCCGGCCCACCCTCGATAAGCGCTTTCAGACACTGGAAAATTACGTTTAGTCCCGGTACCAAACCTTGCAAATGCTTCCGATTGTCGACAGTCAGAGCCACTTTCCATTTAGAGGCGAAACATTAATTTAAACGCAGAATTTCGGGGAATTTTAGCTAACAATTTGGAATCCAGGCACTCTCTCTTTTGATCCATAACCAATTAGGTGTTCTTTCTGCTGTTTCGGTTATGGACTTGAGTGCTTTTCTTTTTTTTACTTCCACTATCCCAATATCTGTTAAGGCTTTGCATAAGGACCTTGCTGCAAATCCTCTATAGTAGAGAGGATATATATATTCTTGACAAGTTGACATCATTATTGCAAAATAATAAGGCACTGTTAAAGAGCGAACACGCGGCAAGAACTATCATAACTGGTAGTAAAGTTTAATAACTTGTAGTAAAGCGTATGAACTGAGTCGACGCTGCTTCGCTCTCACCTCTTTCTCCATGATCGTGACAGGGGAGAACTATATAAGTGGTTTAAGCTAATTGATATACATTCTACAGTTTGATTAGATAGATAGATAGATAGATAGATAGATAGATAGATAGATAGATAGATAGATAGAAAAGACAAGAATAGATAGATAGATAGATAATGAAAAGACAAGAATAGATAGATAGATAGATAGATAGATAGATAGATAGTGAAAAGACAAGAATAGATAGATAGATAGATAGATAGATAGATAGATAGATAGATAGATAAGAAAAGACAAGAATAGATAGATAAATAGATAGATATGAGTAGACTGAGATAGATAGATAGATAGATAGATAGATAGATAATTAAAAGACAAGAATAGATAGATAGATAGATATGAGTAGACTGAGATAGATAGATAGATAGATAGATAGATAGATAGATAGATATGAAAAGATAATGAAAAGACAAGAATAGATAGATAGATAGATAGATAGATAGATAGATAGATAGATAGATAGAAAATAGACAAGAATAGATAGATAGATAGATATGAGTAGACTGAGATAGATAGATAGATAGATAGATAGATAGATAGATAGATAGATAGATAGATAGATAGATAGATAGATAGATAGATCCAGACATAACGTGGAGTATAATTAAAACAGCCAAGCCGTACAACGGTAGCAAAAAGTAAACTGTACCAGGAAGAAATGTTTGCTATTATGTTATTGCCAAACAAAAATGAAATAGCAAATAAAAGAACAGAAATGATGACCAAGTATAACCATAGCAACAAATACCTATTAAGATCATACAATCATCGATGAAAACGTGCTAACTTCTAATTTTGAAAATTGTGCGTTCATAAAAAAATCTCCATTACGTGAGTCTTCTTTAAAATAAACGGTAAAATCAGTTATTATAAATCGCCTGAAGACACCGAATGGTAGAAACCTGGGTTGCGTGATAACTCGTTTACAAATGAAAAATATTCAAAAGTTCTACAATATCATTGTATTGAACACTTTTTCATACAAGTGTGTACTGGTCTAATTATGACCAAAATCTAAATAATTATATATCACATACAAATAGACAACGGTATTTTTTTATAAGAGAGAGGATTATTATTTTATTATATGCTGTTGATTATTATTATTATTATTATTATTGCACTTATATGTACGTTCGTTGTTAATTTCTTTATTATTTACTGAATTTGTTTACTTAGTTATTGATATAGATTTTTTTTTCGCTTTTATTTTTTGAATTTTTAGGTAACGTTGTAAAAATTTGTTTGAGCTTGAGTTTGAGTTTTATTTAACGGCATATCAACACCGCTGTGGGTTATTTAATGCCAAAAAGGTGGGGTTTTAAGGTATTTTGTTTTAACGTTCGGTTATAGTGAGAAGGATGATCTAGTCAGATTTTGATGAAAAAGTTGTTTGTATTTTTTCATTTTAAAAAACTGAAGATGTCTTCTAGTTTTGTATTCAAAAATGTATTGCTAGTAATAATTTTTTCTTCAAAAATATATTATGGAAATTTTTTTCCTTTAAAAATGTTATGACAATATTTTTTTTCCTTCAAAAATAAATACTTTTCTATAAAAGTCTATTTTTATACTTTCATAGTGTTTTGACCCCAGTTTGGGGGTTAACTATTTGCCCATAGCTGGGACCCTAACAGGTGCAACCACTCCAGTTCAGGGTGGACCAGGGAACAATAGTAATTAAGTGGTGGTTCCATGCTTCTCACAACCTCTCAATAAGAGGCCTAGCTACCGGATGCAGATTACCGTTATACCCAGGA